>OMNN01011207.1:4503-38412 GCA_900302755.1 Chromis chromis
CGCAAAATTTTCATTGGAAATTTACATTACTGAAACTCAACAACTTTGTTGTCCGACTGCAACTGAATGCACCAGACGTTAGTTTGATCTTTTGATTGGTACCTTGCATTTGGTTTGGATTTGAAGAAACTTTGAAACCGTTTGCCGATGGCGGAGGAGAAGACAAGCAGCTTTGCACCTTTGCTGTAGAAGACTATATTAGTTTAGAATTGCATGAAGTTTGGCTCACACCAGGACAGACTACTGTTAACATCTACTTGCCTCAATTTGCAGGGAAAATGTTCGTGTGGTTTGAGGAATAACGAGAAAGAAATGAGGCATGTATTCCTGCTATTTTGTCTGAAGCGTGAAGACTTGTGTCTCAAACTGAAAATGTGCTAATTAATACTATCTTCACAGCTAATAGTGAACATGCCGGTGTTATCTTTAGCTAAAGCAGACGGACAGTTCAGTCAGGTTACATTTTTGTTCTGTGTGTATTTATTCACCATTTCAGTTACTTTTCAACTACTTGACGTTGAGCATGATTAAATAGATAATATTCTTTTCGTGATGTTTGACAGACAATGAAACGGAGAGGAGACATTCAGCAGCTTTTCATTAAAGGAAGTCAGTAGGCCAGAGCAGGGACAGTAGACAGGGACAATGCAGGTCAGACTGACAGCTACAGAGGGCCAGGGTCAGCCTGAATGCAGCCAGGGACCAGCATGTGTTGAGCCAACCATCCAGGAGCAGAGCAGCAACCATGGACCTCCAGGTGAAAATACAGATATGAGAAAAGTGATGCACTTGTATTTATACCATATAATATTATTTATTTGTTGTTCTGTCATAGTTGGGTGAATTAAATGACTAAATTACCTACTCTAAATGACTAAACTGATTAGTATACAGAACCCTATGATGTTTATGGTTTACAGCTGAGAACTGGTTGCTAAAAGTACAGAATATTATTTCTTATTTTATGTGTGATAATTGGCAGTAAACATTCTAAGAAGTGGAAATCGACAGGGTTGTAAATAGTAAGTAAGTAAATATTTGTCACTTAATTGCCCTTATGATACTGTCGGTGAGCTTACCAGTTCTACATAACAGGCAGATGTTGCAGATCATGATGTTGTTGTAATTCACATAAACAAGGAAACATGTCCATCATAACAGACATCATAACTAACAGTTAGAAGTGCCTTGCTTTTGATGTGTTTATAGAAGTCTTTCCATGTAAATGACTATGGTGTACTGATTCAAAATGCTTTTGCCTTTCATGGAAAAGTGGGAACATTTTCAAAATGTGGAATCTTTGTGGCTGCAATAGTCTCATCCTGTGTGCCATGCTGCCAGTGATATAAACCATAGTGTAAGAACACACCTGATTAGCCACGATGTGCTGTTGATGTCTGTGTTGTGTCTTACTCTTGGAAAAGTGAAAAAATAAAGTGTAATAACATCACACAGAGTGCATACTGTGTGATGTTACTGAAGGAAATAAATTAGCTGTTTACAGCTGGAAAGAAATTAAAATAAGTGATGTATGGCTCTAAAAAATCTTGGACAACAAAAACTAGGTATTAAATCTATTATTTGTTGCACAAATCAGACATCTATTATATGTTTTTTAGGAAATATATTTTTGATGTCACTTTGTAAACTTTACTTAACAGCAGTTTGCTAAAGTTGCAGTTTGATTGACATCTAAAGATGCACATGTTGTATCAGTTCTTCTAAATATGAAACAGAATAAATCTAATGAATAATGTTTGATATTGGAGATACAGCCAGAATTTCTGCATGGTTTATTTGTCACACGTGCATGACTAATACCTGACGGATATATTTTTCTGACAATATTAAAACATAATGTGTGATTTATGATTTTAGACGTAAAATAATTAGCTTTTTTTTTGGTTTTAGTTTATTCACAGTGTATGGGAAAGTAAAAATGGTGGTCAGTATAGTTATTTAATAAAAAAAAAATGTTATAAACATTTTGCGTTTACACTCGCTCTTATAACAGGTTTCTTCCTAATACTGTTATTGTGTCGATGTTAATAATATATTGTTGTTAATTTAATAATTGCTGAATCAACGTTCTCGTTTATATACCGAACTCTCGCGACAATATACCTGAGCGGTTTTACTGGCGGTGTCACCTGAGGCTCGGGACAGGAGCAGGAGGAGACCGGGACAAGAGGCGACTGTGAGACCGTTTTACCGTTTCACCCATTTTACACTTACGACTGACATATTTCTGTCTGTGGATGTATTATAATACTCAGTGGCACCGTGAGCCCGTCACAATATGCACTAGTTTGTCTGGTGCCTTTGACCGCTGTCTGTGTCCTACAGTTAGCTTTAGCCGCTAGCCTGCTAACTGCTAACAAGCTAACACGCTCACGTCAGAGTGACAGCAGAGAAACGTTAGCACAAATGCTAGCCCGGTATCCAGGCTGACAGATAGTCTCCTGTGGCGAACTTTAAAGGAGCAACTTCAATAAGTGGTACATAACGTCTTGTAAGGACATGTTTGAAATGGTCTTAGTGACTTTACGTTGAACTGTGAACGTTTGCTAGCAAACCTCACAGTTTTACCAACACTTCGATACACAGTTGGAAGGAGGAAGTATCTAACGTTAGCTTGTCTAAACTGTTGTGGCAACTGCAGAGACGAGCATTATAAAGCGAAATACTAGATGTTTTTATACCGGTGATTAGTTATTGTATAGTGTTAATATTTCTGTCTGTTTCAGTTGATTACTTTGCTACTACCTACAAAACTGTTGAGCTGTTTATAATAACGGTTAAAGCTTCTTGACATTGTTTAGTTATGTTGTTGGCAATGTGTTATTAAACCGAGAATACCTGGTAAGTTAGTATGCTGCATGTTTCATGGTTAAATGATAACTGCAAAAATAACATAAAGTAACCATGACCATCATTAATAGTGATGTGATGAGTAGAAGGTTATCTAATATATCACTCTAAATGCAATGCAGTTTTCCAGTGTATATATTTATAAAAAGTACCTGCGCAGCCAGAGACCAGAATGGTTTTGGTTCTTAATTTAGATCTGGCACCAGGGACTCCACTCAGTGACCAGGACTTGTAGGTCAGGGAATACTAAAAGCACAATGCTGTTTGATAGTGACAATGCTATGGCCTTATTTTAAAGTATTATTGACTCAGTAATTTAATTTCTTGCTGCTGTGTTGTCCTCTGTGTTGCAGTGAGGATGTCTTTGAATGAAGAGGGTTATGTGGTCCGGATCAGAGGACTTCCTTGGTCTTGCACACAGGAGGAGGTGGCCAGTTTCTTCTCTGGTAAGAATTTACACATTTTTACAGCTTGAGGCATGAAATCAACTATCCTTGTTGAAATTATCATAATGTTTCACAGTTGTTAACCCATTTTAGTGTGAATGTTGTAGTCGGACATACACACAGAATTTACCTTCTTTTTTTTTATCTTAAGAGGAATGTCTGAGAGCAGGCAACGATCTAAAAATTTCAACCAATCTCATTTATATGTAGACTGTGACATCGTGGGAAAAGTAAACGGAGTGTGTTTCACCTACTCTAAAGAAGGCCGTCCCAGTGGAGAGGCATTTATTGAGCTGAAAACAGCCGAGGATTTTAAGAATGCCCTTTCCAAGGACCGTAAATACATGGGACACCGATACATAGAAGGTAAGCAACTAAAATTGCTGTAACAGAGTAGCAGATGCTGGGTGTTGGTTGTTGTAATTTTATATTTTGCCTAATTGCTGCTTTATGTTACATTACTGATAGTCCAGGTGCAAGTCTGTTGCTCATCTCATTAGTTTACTGAAGTTTAGCTGTATTGTTTGTGTGCTAATGTTTATTTTTTGGTGATCCTTTCAAATGTATTGTTTATATGTCCATGTGTGTGTGTGAATCCAGTGTTCAAGTCAAACCGTAGTGAGATGGACTGGGTGCTGAAACGTAGTGGTCCTGCTGACTATGACAGCTGCAGTGGCTGCATGCTGAGACTTAGAGGCCTGCCCTTTGGCTGCAGCAAGGAGGAGATTGTTCAGTTCTTCTCAGGTACATAAATATTTAAACTTTTGTCTACTTACTACATTGATTTGTAGTGATGTTACACTATTTATGCTAATCTAAGGAATAGTTTTTACAGGCACATCGTTCTTCCAGTGTTGTAGTTTTTTAAGACTGAGATATGTAATGTAGTGCAAGGCGACCACATAAGATAACACACTTAAAGAAACGTAAGACACATGTAGGCTCTGAATACATTTCACTCGTCTCTTGACTAGTATTTATTATAGCTTGAGGTATTTCATATAGCTTTGCACAATATACAGTTTCTCCAAAGACTTAATTAAATAAGGCCAAGAAATAGTTCAGTTAAAATAAAGAAGTCTAAAGACTGAAGTAAAACTTAAAGCGCCAATATATCATTTGTTTCTTATTTTTTGCTTCCTTAAAATTAATCTAATGGCAAGATCATGTTTGTAGAAAAGTAGAACAACTGTCAATGTCTTTCTTAAACAGTACCATATTAGGAAATGTGGCTTTGATTGTATCATAAAAACAGAATCCAAATTCTGCCAACTGCACTTTGGTCGACTGTCCTTTGCACTTTACAGATCAACACCGCAGCAACACACCACAACATTAGCATGCACTAACATTCAAATCAGATGGATAGGTTGTTAGCACCATGCTTTAACATTGTGGATCTCAAAATACAAAGTGATTAAACTTGACTTATGGTCTTTTAACATGTCTGTGTGTTATGGCCCAAAGGCCTAATGTATGTTTGTTCTTGCAGTATAGTCATTCTGTGCTTACTATATTGTCCTTGTCAAGAATTGTTAGTATGATGTTAGTGTAACGTTAACTCATTATTTAGTATTCTCATATGGCTTTGATATCATGCCTCCTAATAAGGGTTTAACTATAGGATGAGCTGGGCTAGTTTGGCTGAGGGGAGACAGTCCCATGAAACTGACCTGGAGTCAGCATTATTAACATTGTAACTGGCAGTCTCTATTGAGGATAATCAGCACTGAAAAATTAATGTAGATAGAGACCACTGAACGCCAATAAATAATTTAGCTAGTGATCTATATTCTCCCATGTGTCAGAAAACATTTTTATTTTACATTTAAAACTATATATGCTGACTCCAGGCCAGTATTTTTTTCACTTCTGGGTGCCAACAAGTGTAAATCCAGTCCTCTGAGATGCCCCCTTTTTAATGCAGCCTTATGAGATTCTACATCTGTTGTTTATTCGCTTTCATGACGTATATTAATCCTGAAAGCTCCACTGATGCAGTGGGTGTTGTTCTATCTATTCTATCAGTCTACCTACCGACCTATGTATTTATGTGTGCTTGGGTTGAAGGGTTGAGAATCGTGCCAAATGGGATTACTCTGCCAGTGGACTACCAGGGGAGGAGCACAGGGGAAGCCTTCGTGCAGTTTGCCTCAAAGGAGATAGCAGAAAAGGCTCTGGGGAAACACAAGGAAAGAATAGGGCACAGGTGGGACAGACGGGAAAGGGACGGGCTGGACTGGGTTGGACTTCTACTATAGTATTTAATGGGTGGTCATACTAGAATAATTATGGTGCTTATGGGATGGGTTCTGTTCTGGTTGAATGATAAGCATGGGTTGGTGTGCTAGAATAAATTGTGGTTAAACTAATAAAATGATCGTTTAATTGGGTGGGTCATGTATTATTTATTAGAATGCTAATGGGAGGGGTTAAATGGGTTTCTATAATGTAATTACATGTTGAATATTAGGATGAAAGACTATGTGTCTAATCTTTAATTCAAAGCTGGTGTGATCATTTCATGTCCTAGACAGTTTTCTGGTGGTCATTTAAGGCCAAGGAGTTCTATTTGTTCGTCTTAGAGTAACATTTGGGTATATTAGATAAGTTATTGGCAGTATCTTTATATCCTTTCACACATGTATCATATAGATCATTTACTATGGAAGAGGGGATTAAGTGTAGAATTATTGCATACAACAGCCAACACAGCCTCTACCATCAAAGCATCTCTAATGTGCTAAATCAGTAAAACAATCAAAGACAACACCTTAAAGCCCTGTAAGGATTTCCTCAAGTAGCAAGTGAGGAGGTTGGCGTACTACAGCCCAAAGCCCAGCTAAAGATGACATATTGTTGAAGTTGTTCAGTCACTCAGACCACTATTTAGAATATTTATCTTTTGTGTGTTTATCTTCTCTCTCTGTGTAAATGATATTTATGTATGTAACCTGAGATGAGCCATTTCTACACCTTAATCCCGTCCTCTGCCCCCCTTTCATCCCTCGGGCCTCTCGTATTGCAGGTACATAGAGATTTTTAAGAGCAGTCGTAATGAGATCAGAGCCTACTATGAGCTGCCCCGGCGGGGAATGGGAGGCCAGAGACCAGGGCCCTATGATAGACCCATGATGGGGGGCCCCAGGGGAGGGTTTTTTGGGCTCGGGCCTGGTCGTGGCGGGGCTCTGATGGACACCATGAGGAGTGGAGGAGGTTATGGAGGAGGTAAGCAGATTTTTGCATCCTTGCATAAAGTTCAAAACAGACCAATCAACAGCATGAAGCGTTTTTTTTCTTGATATATTTTAAAAACTTACTATCAATTTGGCCTGTTATTCAGTTCTGCCACTGATTCTCTTGGAGGATGAGCCCGGCTTGTACTGTCTCATGTCTTCTGTGTGTGTTGGATTACTGTCTGAGTTTTCCTCTGTTGTTCTGTGTCCAGGTTACGGTGACTTTGACAACTACAATGGCTTTAACAACTACTGTTTTGGCAACGGCATGTTTGATGAGCGAGTAAGAGGAGAAAGGGGAGGAAGAGGTAAAGTTCAAACTGTATTTACCCTCTTGAGTCTGGCATATAGACGTACTGAATGAATGTTTGAAAGCCCAGTTTGTACCTACAGCCTGCTGAAAGGATAAAAGGTTTTCATTTTTGTAACTTTTATATTTTTACATTTGAAATAAATTGCCTTTTGGCTCAACAATTATCTAGGATCTACTAGGATTTGGTTTCATAAAGCAGTGGCCAAAATTAAGCCAAGATGACTCACTGGAAGTTATATCAAGACTTCACACCTTTACCTATGAAGCATTAATACTTCCAAAAACCTAGAAATATCTCCAGTATGTTTTTTATTTCTTTCTATTTGTTTAATTTAATTTGTTTAGATAAAGCCTTTTACATCACTGAAGGTTGTCTTTGTTTGTGTGTTTCTACTCAGGGATGGGAGGTTATGGTGGTCAGAGTGACGGAGGCTCGGGCTTTCACAGCGGCCATTTTGTCCATATGAGAGGCTTACCTTTCCGTGCCACAGAGGGAGACATCGCTAAAGTAAGAGCACACAGTTACTATGATTATTTCTCTTAAAATTTCCAAATTGTAGGGACCTATGCAGGAAACCAGCAGGTCTTGAAATGTTTTAAAATGCCAGTTTCCTCAAGAACAAAAAAGCCCTACAAGGAATTAAGAAGTCTAGAATAATTTCTTTGGCCTGCATAGGCAATACTGACAGATTGTAAAAGTTAATTATAAAATGTTTATGTATCTTATTGCAGCATTTTAGGAAACACGACACACCTATGAACTAAAACTGGGATTGTTTAGTGTGTGCAGGAGGCTGATGTGTCCTTTTATAGGGAGTTTAAGTCAGCACCATCAGGCCTGTAGTAAATACACTGTCACCACAGCCAACTAAAACTACTACCATAGGAAGCTCAACAAATTATAATGTGTGTAATTATGAATTTAGCAAAAACTTTTGGTTGGGTCATCAGTTTTCTGCTGCTCATCTGGGTCTTATCAGTTAAATTAGGTATATGATAGGAAATTCTAGTTTGACACTGAAAAAATGTGATATAAAGATAAATACTTGTAGGACAATCCTCCATAATGTTTTTCCATCACACTCTCACACTATAGAGGCTATAATTGTAAACAGGTATTAAAGTGCCTTTAAAGGATCATTAAAAGTGAAGCCCTGCCTGTGGAAGGTTAAAGACCTGACAATTTAGACCTATGTCGTTCTTCTGTCTTCTGTTTTTCCTGTTCATGTTATGTCATTTCCAATAAGTTTTGTTTTGCTTTTTTTCTCCCCAGTTCTTTTCTCCTTTGAATCCGATGAGGGTCCACATTGATATGGCTCCTAACGGCAAGTCGACCGGAGAGGCAGATGTGGAGTTTCGATCCCATGAAGATGCTGTGGCAGCCATGTCCAAAGACAAAAACCATATGCGTATGTCCTCCCTTTGTACTCTTCAGCCTTTGTGGCCATTACTTTGGTTCTGGATTTATTTATTTATTTATGGGACAGAGCTACTTGTTGACTAACAGCAGAGATGTGGACAATTAGTGAAGCAGAATATTAGAGCACAGAGTCCAGGGCTCCAGACAGCAACCAAAATGGTTGCATATGTGACCTTTATTTGAGAGTTTGCGAGTTAAAGTTTCAAGTGGTCGCATTCGTGCGAGTAAATGATCAGCGTGGGTAGCTACTGCGTTAGCCATAGTAGTAGAGGGTATTACTTTTATTTCTTCCCTGACTCAATCAGTCTGTCCCTGCTTGATGCGTAAAAACAAGCTGTTTAGCTGTTTTGTGTTTCAGAGATAAAGTGGTCTGTGGATGATTATTAGGTCCAACTCAGACATGCCTGATGATCAGAGAGCAGGTGGAGCGAGGGAGATGCCGACTGAACCGGTGAAGGAAAATGCAAAACATTTCATCACAATGGCTAACACTGTAGTATGGCTGCACAATTCAATGAATATTAATCACAGTAGCGATTTTAGCTTCCTACAATTATATGAGCACCTAGATGCACTGTTTTCTCTGCTCATAGAAAACAGCACGTGGATAAAATCACAGTTTCATCTTGGACAAATCTGTCTTTAGAACCTTATTTCACTATCAAACAAAGTAATTTTTGCTCACACACCTGTCTGAGTGCACTGCAGCCACCTAGCAGCATCTAACACAACCTGCAATGTGAGGCATTTAATGAACATTGGTAAATTCTACTATCGCCAAGTTTCCTTCCTGTGTCTTGGTGAGATGTTACCGGTGAAAAAGTTTGTCTGGAGCCCTGAGAGCATCAAACTGAACAGATCGACTTTTAGTGTTTCGTTGACCTTCAGGGGTTTAATTTGGTGCAAGAATGCATTTTAAAGGCAATGAAGAAAATATGATTCTAGCATGAAGCGGATAACAAATACTCCTTTCACAATGACCTGTGCAGATCTTTCAGATTATGGTAAAGACGGTACATTAAACGGCATTGTGATGATGGATTGATGTTTTCTCCACAGAGCATCGTTACATTGAGCTGTTCCTTAACTCAACAGCCAGCGGAGCAGCTGAAATGAGTGAGTGATCACCTGCACAGGTTACTGTTATTATGGTCTTGAGAAATTATTGTCCTTTTTACACTGACTTACCTTTTCAAAACTTTTTCAGGCCGTGGTGGTTACTATAGTAACTCAGGAGGAGGAGGAGGCGGAGGCTCACGGAGCAGTGGGCTGCGAGGTGCATACTGATGATGTCATCCAACTCATCCAATCCATCCTGGCGTTTGTCTCACGTCTTTTCAGGCCACATTTAATCGTTCGTTGTTTCTAAGCGGGAAAGCTGATGTGAAGTTACTCATTTGTTCCGTGCAGATTTGTAGTATAACTTCACCTCATGTACAATGTCGTACCAAATATGACCTAAATAAGCTCTACTTTCACACCATTCCTAAAAGCATATGAAGAACAAAATACACAACAGCTTGTTAAAATGTTGGAGCTGTTGCAGGTGCTGAACACGCTTTATGGGTCATGTTCGTATTTACCTTTTTATTTTTTTAAACGAATTGAATATTGTACTATAGTTTATCGGAATTCACATGAATATAAAAACATATAGTTGCTACACAAAGTAAATTTTATTTCACAAGCTGGTTAAGAGATTTCAAACGCCACTTTTTTTTTTAATTGAAAAGGTTCAAATGGAATCTATTAGTTTTTTGTTTTTTTTAAACTTTAATTAGTTTTACTTTATTTCATTTTGTTTGTGGCGATGCAGCAGGGAGACAGAACATCATCCCTCTAATTATCATTTGTGGTATTTGTTTGAAGCACATACAAAATGTGGAGGCACTGCACGGTCAGGACCCAGCATGGTAACCTGGAATATAATCACTTGAAAACACTGCTTTGACTTGGGTGACCTGTGGAGTGGGATAATTACAAGCCTTTCTCTTAGTAAGAAATTCATATGTTTTAATGTTTTATTGTAGTTCAACATACTTTCATCAGAATATCATCCTGATACATTTATTCAAATAGGGTTTCAGATCAGCTTTCCTGGTTTGAAATGTTTATAAATGTGTGCCAGTGTGTTTTTTTATGAATGTTTTCACAGTTCATTACAGAATTTAAAACTAAGTTGAATATTATATTCCACTCTCAAAGAGTGGAAGTAAAACAAAGTCTATATTTGAGCTGTAAGATAGCTTATGCAGCTGTTGTACATTTTGCCTAATAAATTTTATATTTAATTGTCCTTCAGCCTCCCTGATTTTGTATATGAAGAGGTGTTGCAGTTGCAAATATCAATTAAGTGTACATTGAGGAATCCAAAATTAACAGATTTAAGCTGGATGCAGAAAAAAAGACCCACAAATTTCAGAAAAATGACAACATGAAGCATTCTGTCTGTCCTTGATTTAATCAGAAACTGCTACACTGTCAAGGCAGCAGACCTTTGGCAACAGAGTTAATATTAAACTGGCAGGATTTAGTAAGCTAAACGGCCACAGTGATTATAAACCTTATTTATATACAACATACAGTCGTATCAACACTGTACAAGTCCCAGTGAAAGCTGGGAGATTTACAAGAGCAACACTGCACAAAAAAATTAAGACTGGCAGGGTTCAGTTCAGAAACATTTGCCCCTAGTACTTAATGAGGACATGAAAAACTTGTAATATTTAAAAAAATATTTAAAACGAGACGCTTGTTGAAATGAACCCCGACCTGCATTATGTCTTCAAGGGAATGAATACTTCCAGTTTGTGAAAAATCACAGGTTGTAAACATTGCAAGTACAAAACCAGAATATACACTGAAACTCTTAACCCGTCATTGAAGATTGTGTACTCGAGGGTAGTCAGCTTTAGTTTGACAAAAAAACAAGTGTTTTAAAGTTTGAAACTTTCCCCCTCAGGAATGGAGCAGCAGTAAAAAGTGATTTTTCTACATGTGATCACAACTGGCTTCAAGTGAACAGGGAAAGTTCAGACAAGTTCCTCAGACTTGTGAAAGTACAAATGAATGTGCAGAAAACACTAAATTAAATATAAATACTCTCAAATTAATCTATATCTCAGACAATATATGATTGGCAAGTGCTGAAACATACTTTGTGGCTAAGTTTTCAGAAATGTGCAACGCTTAAGTCTGTTCTTAACCACTAACTAGTGAAGTGGTCGTATTGTAAGTTAACCATCAACAGGAGAACCAGCCAGAGTGAGGCTGGCTGAATGTTTTGCTCTTCTTGGTCCTTTAAGCAGCATCCACTGCATTAGTGTCTCAAACAAACAGTGAAATGTGCCTTTAATCTAGACTCATTGCTTGGCTAGTAGAGGCTAGTGTTGCTACTTTGAAATATTTTGGGCTTTAGATTCTCCACAGAAATCCTGACTGTAGAAATATAAGGCTCATTTTGGCAACAAGAGAAGCTAAAGTAGGTGAAATTCACTGCACGTCCACAGGCACATGTGGCACCATAACCATATAAGAAACAAACATTATTTCAGTTCCTATCAAACCCACAGCCTAATGGGGAACTAGTCTCGTGTCAGCAGAGCTCAAACTGCTTGCAGCAGTGAATGTTCCAGGAATTAGTCTGAAGCAGTGTGGCTCATTGTATTTTTCATTCTGCTCTGATTCATCTAAACAGACAAAAAACTGGGACACACAGAGGGTGACCAGTTTAATTTTGTCGCACAATTCTGATCTCCTCACAGCCGACTAAACAGAAATATATCCAGTTCATATTTCCTTTTTTGTAAGATGTGGTTCATTTGTTTACCCTGTTAATTTGGTTGATCTGCACTGCTTGTGTAAATGCAGAAGGAGCTTTGAATTCAGACTCAGCAACGGTACCAAGGCCACCATACTGCATGTATTAACTATAGAATCACCTGTTTGGCCGTACGGTGAATGTATGCAGTTTGAGGTTTGACACACCGAGTGAAACCGGCAGTTTGCATCATTCAGCTGCATCAGTGCTCATCACAGTCGGTGCAGTTTCACTTTGAGCTCTTTATAAAGTTGTTCCTTCTTTCATAACCAAACTTTCTCATCCTGCTGAAGTTTACCAGAACCTGACCTGCTGATCAGTCTGTCTGTGTGCAGAAATGACAGCAGGCCTGCAGTTCACCTTGATATAGTGAAACCTGTTGTGCCCTTAAGAGTTTTTTTTTTAATATGACCACTGCTCAGATCAGTGAGAAGGTTGATCTTAAAAAGCTTAGAGCTTCTTTACAACTTTCATTATCAGCCAGTTTGGTTGTTGGATTCCTCTGTACTCAGTACCATCAAACTGTGCTGCAGAAGTGTAAAACTTAAGTTTGTATTGAATGTATTTTCAAATGTGGCCTCATATAAAATTTTTGGAAATGAACTGTAGAACAGATGTATATTGAAGATCTCTGAAGATTTGTTATTAAGTAGAATATTTCTGTCTGATTGCAAGAAATGTTTTGCACTTCCTACAGAACATCTGCAGAGAAAGCAGTGACATCAAACTTTGACGAGGTAAAACGATGTAGGTGCAGCTCACTTTGTGAGACTTCTTTAAACTAAAAAGACAAATGAGTGTTCATGCATATGATCCACTCCTAGCAGCAAGCACTGTTGATATATGAGATCAATTACTGTGAAGTAATCAATTACAAGAAGTTCCAAGACGGCAGACAGTTCAGTGCTGACCATAAATGTCAAACAAAATGATTACGCTCTTGTGGAGCTGCTGACCTTCTTCAGTCTGGGAGACTGCGGGCTCTTCCAGTCGTTTGGTCTCTGGATTGTAGCTGTAGACCCAAATCTCATCACTAACGATGATCCGTCACATGGTGCTTGTCAGTTTGACACAGAATTTGATGTTCTCTCTCTGCGCATGTTTGAGGTCCATGGTGAAACTGTTTAGTGGTCAGAATGGGTCTTCCAGAGAGCGCTAGGAGCAGTTTATCACTGCACAAGAGGACGACTCTGAAGGGAATGGCAGCTGAATTTAAATTAGGCATGCTTTTTGCTTTTAATAACTTCTTGATCACACCTTGTAAGTTGGGAGATGGATCTTGCAGAGAACTCAAGAGTTGATATTTGGGAGTCTGATGTCAGATTGTTTTCAAGCTGTGCTGGCAGCAGAGCGAGACTCTCACGTTGGATTGGAGGAGCAGCGCTGGAGGAGCAGGGCATGGCAGGTGTCACACACTCTGACTGGTTTGGGAGACGCAGGCAGAGGAAGCTCATTGTCAGAGCAGCTGTTACAGAAAATCTCCCCACAGTTCCTACAGTGGTGCTGTGGACAGACACAGAGAGAGTCAGAACCACCTCAGTATTGTTGCTGGGCCTACACATACTAAAATGCTGATTCATTTCCTGTCCATTTGGGATCAGTTCCTAATTTCAGCATTATTTGGGGGAACCTTGGAGGGTCAAGCCTCTTGTTGCTGGAAACTAAAGCAAATTACTTACAGATGATTTTTCCCAAGAAAGACCAAACATAAAATCAGAAATGAAATCAATGGAAAGGAATGGAATGGAAAGGTTTTTGAACCAGGCATGTGAATTGCTACTTCAGGAGCCCACAAATGACTTCCAGTGCTGTTTTTCACAATACAACAGAATGGAAGTGTGTACGTTTTAATTTTCTTCATATCTGTAATCAAATGAGGACAGACCTTTCGTCTTGAGATGGAGAACTCTTTCTCGCACAGCTTGCAGTGACTGGCGTCTTTGTCCTTCAACCAAACCTGACCTCCCTGAAACAACACAACACATAACCATGTTCTCACAAAACAGCAACATGCATCACTCGTCCTAAATTTCTTTGCCATTTTTTTTCTCACCACTAAAATCTTAGTGATGGAAGACCAAAATACTGTTCTACTATTTTTTCCTCTTTGACAGTTTCCTACTTTACCTGAAGAGCTTTGTTGGCTTCTTTGATATCTTCAATCTTCAGTTTGGATCTAGTGACAGATTTAGACAAGTTAGGTAAACAGATGAAGTCAGCCACATCTAAACAATAGTGTTTTCTTCAGACTTAATCTTGAAAAAAGTGTAGACCAGACAAAGATAATAGAGATTCTTGGCTGAAAATAATGAAAACCTGTTTTTCTCCTATCAATTTATGTTTTAACATTGTCATGATACTATGTTGTTAAAGGGCAAGAAATTCAAGAACCTTACAAAAACATAGATTCTAATACTGAGAAAATTAAACGGAGCTTTTTAAGTCTAATTCTTTTTTTAAATTTTCTTTATTCAAGTTTCCATACTCGCTGAGTTTGGAGCCTAGTTCCTCCAGAGCTTGTTCTTGGTCCTCACAGATGGACTTCAGCTGAATGTTTTCATCCTGGAGGCGATGGAACTCCTAGAAAACCAAAAAAACGCAAACAACAGAGGACGTGTTAGATCAGGTCACCTTTCAGACTCTGTCATAAACACACTCGTGTACATGACATACGGTACGTTCATTTCTCTGTTTTCTTACCTTTTTCAACCCGTTGATCTGCAGCGCCTCTGTGCTGAGCTGAGCCACCGTGTCTCGTTCTCTGTCCAGATCATTTTGTAACGTCTGTCTCCACTCCCTCTCTATCTTCAGGTCTGTCTCCAGCTGCTGGCTGCAGGTACACCGCAGCCATAAACATCCACCGATAACAACAATAAAGAGGACAGTGACACAAATGGAGATATTGAGTAACAAATTATAGTAAAGCACAGTGATTGATATATACTTTCAATCCTTTACTTAGGGGGAAGTCTGATGTTTCAGTTCTAGAAAGAACAGTATTAGCACCAACAGCATGCAATACAGCCTCTCTAGATGACGTGTTCATGTAGGTGTGGATGCGTGTGAGTCTACCAGTCAGTCTGTAGGCGTTTTGCTTACAGCTGCTTTTCTCTGTGTTCGATCTGCCGCTGCAGGCTGTCGGCCTTGTTGGCAAAGTCCAACTTGAAGCGCCTGGTTCCCTCCTCGGCCGACGTGCGGTGCCTCTCTGCCTCCTGCAATCTGCACCATTATAACCAGGGACAAACTCAGGACCATGGAGAGAAAAAACTGGGAGGAGGGGGTGTAGAGGGAGAAAACAACAGAGGAAGACGGGAGCGAGGATGGACGGTAAAAGAGGAAGGTTAAGGTTTCTGGGGTTAAAGATGAAGGTGGTATGGCTCAGGTTGGGGTGGGGGGGAAGGTGCTGTAATTTGGTCTGTTACAACACCAGGAGGTAAAACTCAAAGGCGTGCAACAAAGGGAGAAGATTTGAACAGAACAGTACGGAGCAGGAAGGACTGATGACTCTAAATTAAAGACACATGATGAAACAATGCGTGAAAACCGCCTCAAAGCAACTGAACGGATCACAGCAGTAAAGAAGAGCTAACTGAAAGAAGCATCTAAGCGCTGAATGAGTGGTCATTACCATGATACCTCACATATTCATTTTAATATGCCAGTTGCAGTTTTTCACCCAGTATTGTGCAGGAAGGAAACTTATTTTGTAGCTTGTTTTAGGGATTTTAATGAAGTTTGAGATCTTATCGTCCCTCAACACCCTGATATACAGCAACGGTTGATTTAAAACCTGAATACTCCTTTAAAATAATAAAAATAACACAATAAACGTTGCACTCTACACATATCGACAGCTGGCTAACATGACCAAAAAACTCAAACCACACCCAGCACTTTCAAAACATCTAACTTTATTGATCACGGTGGTAAAAGACAGTAGTTGTGAGCTTTAAGCAACTGTACTGCGTGTTTATTCTTCTACAAATTGAGAGTATTATGAACATGGAGATAAGTAGAATGATTACTTCCTGATATATCACAAAAGTCAATAAATATGCCAAGACGAACACAACAACGCAGTTCCCTTGACAGAAGCTCCAGAGGTTTACAGCTGTGCAATTAAAATTCCTGCTGTCTGTTCTGCAGACACAACACACGTGAATTGAGCTAAAGCTGCTCCCACTGAGCAGTTTACATCTATAACCTTACAATTCTCAATTTAGGTGAATCCTACAGAGGATGAAGAGATACACGGAGAAGAGAAGTGCCCGGAATCACTCCCCTTTTAGGATTAGTGAATTATATTTACTCCCACTGTGCTGTTTCAGTGTCCAACTTGTGATTGTGACTTTGATGCTCTATGTAGTGCCATCAAAAACCGACAATGTCCTACTTTCTGCTGACAATCCCACCATGCAGTTTGTAACATTACATTACAATGTCACATGCCAGTGATGGAGCAAAATAGAGCACTGGTTTGTGTGTGCTGCTCTCTGCTCATCGTCTATCATATTTATATATTTATAGGGCTTGTGGGTAAGTGAACAAAGGACTGATTTCGCACACAACAAGGGTCATCACAGCCAGTCACAAGCAGGTCAGGAGGTGCAATGCATGCAGAGCAAATCGGCAACAAATAAAAGCAGGAGGCTGCACAAACACACTCCTGTCTGACTAAACATCTGGAGTGAGCCTCAGTGACTGACTGCGATGAAATGCATGTCACAAATTGCTTTGTCTAGGTTGTGTGATGTCTTTCAAGCTGCAAAAAGCTAATAGAAAAACAAATGCCCCCTTCTGGCACAGGAACCGTCACAACAGCAAAGCACAGAGCGCAGTTATTCAAAGATCTCAGCCGAGCCAACATGGACGCCACTGAGAGACTACGGGAAAATTATTTTGCTGACAAGAGGGCAGTCTGCATTTTTGTGAGGCAGAGGAGCATCATTTATCACTGTTCTATAGCAGCTCACACCTTCAATTTACTCTGCATCTTTACAGAAAGCAGAAGAGTGTAAAAAAAAAATGCTAGAAAGGGACAGATTTTTATACAATCTAAATTAGGGAAGTTGAGCTGAAATCGCAATTTGAAACAATCTAATTACCAAATTGCTAAGCTACAATTTAAGATATACATTACGCAGTGTGTCTGACGTGGGGTTTTAACTGTTGTGTGAATGGTTTTATAAATTTATGCCATTCCCCTTCTTGTGTAACAGTCACACTTTTGATGGTGTCTCACGTGGTAATGCTCCCTCACATATTTTAAATCTACTACACAGTGAATATTGAACTGAAGCTTGACTTTTAAAAATATCTAATCACAAATCAGATTACAATTACATATTTTCCCCAAATCGTTAAGCCCTAAGTCTAAATACAACAGTGGCTCAACTCTGTTACTGGTGGCTCAGAGTGATGTAGATAAAACCACGAGTGACATGAGTGGAAAAGCCCACTGTGTTCATTCTAACTCACTGTGATCAGTAACAAGGAGCCTATGATTACATCTCAGACCCCAAACAGTCGACTATCCTACTGTCAGTGTTACTGCATATAAACTGACTACTGGGGACAGGAAGAATGTGGAACATTTATATGCATGTGTGTGCGCATCTGAGCATGTGAGTGAATAGATAAAGTAGTGTGTGATTAATTTAAAATGTTTCTATGTTTCTATTTAAGTACCTCACTCTTCTCTGCCCAGCTTAACACAGATGACATTTTTCCTCACTTAGCACAAAACTCAGCTGTTTGGATGTAATTTAACTAAAGATCATGAAACATGTTGCGATGATCTCTTGCTGATGAAGGTGTTTTACTGACTAAATCAAACATGCAGTCCTGTTTCCCCCTGGTTCTGTGGCAGCTCTCCAGTTCTAAAACCATCTGAATATTGTGTGCAAAAAAAACAGGAATGTCCTTAAAAGTCCATGTATTCATGCGTGTGAGTCCTCAGAAGGAGATGTCCTTGACTAGCTTGTACTGGTGCTCTGTGTCTGTGCTCGCACACTTAACAAATGACATAGCAAGCGTTCTGGTCTGACTGAGCAGATCCTTATCACTGCACAGAGGAGCAGGGATCAAATCAGAAAAAAAAAGATTAAACATGGAGGTTTCAAGGGAGCAAAATGGATGGATGAATGGATGGATGGTATAAAAAGATGAACAAAAGGGAGGGAAGAAGGAGGAAAGAAAGGAAGAAAGGATGTCAATACATCAGTAGTCTATTTAGCCCCGGTTACACCGAACACTTTTTGTGACCTTTAACATCACAGGCACAGCAGGACGTGTAAATGAAAAGCATTAAAACACAGAAATCTGATTTCAGGCTGCCAGGTTCACTCTGTAATCAGATTTCTGCAGCCTGGGTATGTTTCCTTTCATAGTAAGCGTGAGTAATGAGAAGAGGTTGGGAGGAGAAGGAAGGAAAGGCAATGTAGAAGATAGATGAATACAACTACAGCAGACAAAATCAGGAATGTTACATCTGCACAGAGCTATTCGAGGGGGAGATTTTTCTCACATTAGCTGGGAAATAATTTGATTTGATGATTCGATCACAACCTTTTAAACTTCTTCTTTCAGCTACAATACAAAACTCCCACTATAAAGTGTAACCGGGATCTGTGTCCTACAGCACCAGCCTACATAAATCTTTAGCGCAGCAAAAAACATTCACAACCAATCACAAATAGGATGGAACAGACTTAAACCAATGGGAGAGGAGAGGAGAGGGGAGGGATGGACCGTGGAGACCGGGAGACGATGGGGCGAGGAGGGATCGTAAAGCATCTAAGAACCAGCAGACAGTGACATCATGAGAAATATGGAGCACTTATACGCAGAAGGACGAGGTGCAACAGCGACAGAGAGCTTAACATGCACTGTATTATATCAGACATAATAAATTAAGGATTGGGGTTTCCACAAGGAAATAATGAATCAAATACTGAGGCAGATTGTCTTGCAATCAATTTTGTTAGTAGGTAATGGCTTAGCACACCTGCTTCTCCCTGAAGGTTAATGGTTTAGCTCATAGAAAGGGTCTTTATTTCACGGAAATATTCCCGACCTCTGCAATAGAACACTGCAAGAAGCTCTGCATGAATCAGCAATTTTCATTTATAAAAAATCGGTGATGAAAAAGCACCAAAATAAAATCTTAGAAATCTTAAGGGAGAAGAGAAGAGGAGGCACAGAACAAAAGCCACAAATTGGATTGCGGATACTTAGACCTTCATCTACCCAACTAAATGCTTCACAAAACACACTTAGCAAGGTGACTGAGACTTGCCCCGTCTCATACCACTTTCCAATGTGGGGTAAAAAAAAACCTAATCAAGTGACTTCAATGAGTAAAGTTTGCACTGCGACACTTTTTGTGGATTGCTTCCTTGGGAAAACCCAGAGCACCAGACGTATGAAATCACTTTTCCCCATGTTCTCCTACAGCTCTCTTCTGCAGTTACAACTTAGACAACACTCTTCATAAATATGCAATCATCTGCATGATAATAGAATCTGATTTTTAATGATCATCTCATCTAGAAATAGAGAAAGTCAAGTTATGTTAACCAAGTGTCTCAGAGACATCAGAGTTACTTTGCAAAAGGGGCATTACATAATTTCAGGTATATCAAGTAGCAGGACAGCAGAGAACCTGTTTAAACAGCTGGAAGTACTGTGAAGGTACATGGGGAAGTGATTTGATCGGTGTGTGCCTTTCCAGACAGTGTTTCTCACCTTTGCTCCAGCTGCTTCATGGTGGCAGTGATCTGATTGGTCTTCTCCTCCAGACGACTGATCACATCATTCTTCTTCTTCATCTCCTCGTCTGAGGACTAAACAATGAGAATGATTAGCTTTTATAAGCAGTAGCGACTCTACTTTTATCTTAAAGACGAAATGAGAGTTTGTACCTGTACCTGCATCTTCTGGTACATTTCTACGTTGATGGCTTTTACCTCGTCCAGTTGGTGCCTCAGTCCTATTAGTGTGTCCTGTTGATCAAAAATTAAAAAAAAGTGAACTGACCTAATGCACATCATTCTTTCATTTTTCATTCATACAGTCACTCATATATCCATTTATCCCAAGCATGTCTTCATTTCTTCATGTATTTCTTTGTGCCTATATTTATTCATTATTGATTCTGCACAAGACTGCACAAATTAGTATTTGCCATATTGGTGTGGATGTTCACATTTCAGGCAAAAATATCAGCCAGGATGAAATCTAAATCTAAAATCAACTGCATGTAAGAATGCACGACACGAACGTTCTCACGATAATGATGCTGATGTTCTCCAGCTTGACAGCGGATTCACCTCATGGTGTTTGGGATTTTAATGATCCCAGCAGCCTGATATGAAGCTGCAGCTACTGTATCTCACAGCTTGGCTACAAATATCCAGCTGGTGGTGTTTATGTCGCAGAGTTCACGTGTCGGCGGTGAGAGGCCAGATACTGACAGGGCTGCCAGAAATGTCTAAATATAGCTCAGGTAGGACAGATTCAGCCACCCCATTAACAACACCAACAAGCCTTATAGCTTTACACGGCTGAATCTTCATTTGTAAGGAGAGAAGACAAACAAGGAAGTGCATGTTTACCTGTTTTTCGTGAATATCTTTCTCTAGAAGCTTCATGGCCAGCTCCATTTCCTGTTTCATCGACACCTGAACCACCAACTCGTTCTCCACATCCTGACAATGGACACAATACATCTGTTGCATCATTTATTACACAGATATTACAGATATTTTAACACGTGCATTAAACACACACGTTCACACTCTGACCTGTCTGAGCTGACACTCCTCTTTCAGCTGTCTTCGAGCCTCATTGTACATCTCATCCAAACCCTGACGAGACTGTTTGTATGTGTCTCTCTCCACAGACACATCGCCTTGAGTTACCTGGATAAATAACATCAACAGGAAGAACATGTCAGCCGTGTGGTGCATCAGTTTGTGGTCAAAATTTGGAAACATTTCTGGAATATTAGGTGCTAGATGTACTTTTGCTTTCAGTTTTAGCTGCAGTTAATTATACTAGTGCTGTCAAAAATATTGTGTTATTAACGCGTTAACGCAAATCAATTTTAACAGCGTCAATTTTTTTATCGCGAGATTAACGTTCTTTTTGACCTAGTGAGCTAGTAATGTTAGAAAAACTACAGGATCCGGCTGTAGACCGGAAACAAAACAATAAGCACGCCCCACTCACGTTTGGTCTTGCCTGCTCGCCAGCTGCAAAAGAGTAGGCCACCGTTTTGTGTGGATGGCGAGCGCGAGACGCCGAAATGTTTTTTGTTTGTTTGTTAGCAAGATAACTTGAAAAGGTATGAACGGATTTTGATGAAATTTTCATGAAATGTTGATAATGGGACAAGGAACAGGTGATTAGTAGTTTTGGTGCCCCCCCTCCCCCCGCCACCCCCTCGGACCAGCCCTAATGGGTGGACATGAGCTGCTTGGCGGAGGTCTGCGCTCTCTGAGTGCTTTTCTAGTTAAAGTTGTAGCCACTTCGAGCAGGGGGATTCTGCTGCAGGACAGTCAATTGCCCAGAGATGTTTGCATGGCCAACCTCATCTTCACTCAAGCTCCACCTCATTGCTCATTTTTTGATTTTCTGAGTCCCGGAAGGAGTCTGGCACTGTAAAGATAATAACAGCTAGAACCCATGGTATGCTATTTCAACATGTAATAGCTGACTTTGACTGTCCAGAATCCAAATTACAGATATCAACACTCATTTTGACCAGTCTGGAAAGCTGTGCATGATGCTGCTAATGCAAGGCTTCACATTGGATATTGATGCAGCAAAGCATTTCAACACTATTAGCAGAAGTAATGGAGGTTGCTGTGGTGGATAAGATTGTTGGGAAATACCGAGAGCTCATCAACGTGGACTTGAAATTAACTACAGGGCTGCTCAGACAAGTTGGTAAAACGTCATGTCATGGCTTGTCATCTGCAATTATTGTTGCAGCGCTATAGTATGTTTGAAAAGGAAGCTGCCTGCAACTTGAATGAGATTCTTGCGTGACTACAGATATCCGCAATGTAATTTTGCCTAGTCAAAACTAATTCAAGATATCTGTAACTACATTTGGACTTGTGAACTGTGGTCTGTAATGACGTCATTTGTCCTAGGAAAGATAAAATGTCTTAAATGAATATCTGAACAGTTGTGGATAGAAAGAATGATATTGTGGACATCTGAAATGTTGCTTTATGACCAGGAAGAATTGAATTAGACAGACAAACGGGTTGATGTAGGAGCCGCTACATCGAGCTTCACCGCTTTTCAGGACATCACAGAGGGTTTTTCCATCTTTACATACAGCTAAAGACCAAATCCAACATCATGGCCAATGACCGATTTGTCCTAGAGAGGTATTTTGCTCGAAGTCAAGAGTTTTGGGGTCGATATAACCTTAGAACGAGATCGAGGTTTTGCAGATACAAACAGATGCCAGGCTTTTAATTATCATGTTTATTTCGCAGCAAATTTCAGTGTCACACTCATTTTCATAGACGGAGAAACAGCAGCAAGAGCACAACTGGCCTGATGGTGTGTGTAAAAGGCATTTTGTCCGACATAAAGTCAAAGTGTTTCTTTCCCCCCCCCCTGCAGCAACTCCAGAGCTTTAGTTAGCTGACATCAGCAGTACTGGCTCCTAACATCACTCAGGCATGACCGTTCTGCAGGCACACTGCAGCTTTAGGGAAACGATCAACTATGAAGTGATTATGATTATTTCTATATCGTTATAGAGAAAGTAGCACTATATAAATGAGCAGAAAGGAACTGCAAAAGGAAGAAATGCATGAATGCAGCAGAAAGACAAGAACACAAAGTGGCAGATAGTGAGACACAAATAACTAAAAAAAAAAGTAGCAGTAATGAAATGCCATCTGTGCCTGCACTTCACATTCATACTAATCACCCATAAGAGGTAGAAATCTGTGCAGGTTATAAATTAGCTCGGCAGGAAAACCTTGAGATTACTCCTGGCAGTGACATGACGGCGTGTGTGTTTGTGTATCTTTGTTGTGTAAGGTCTTGTTTATTTTTGAGCACCTTTTGTACAGATTCTCAATAGATTTAATCAGATATGATGGTTCACTTTGTCAGTGTTATTACAAGCTGCACTTTATTAATTAATAACTACTGTATATGTCCCAAACATTGTTTTTACAGTTGCATACAGACACACAGCCATAAAATGTTATCTGCCTCTCCCCCTCTGCCATTGTTACAGGGCAGTAATCAATTATCTCAGTATGATGTCATTCTGCTAACCCTCCCCCCATGCCGTCCAGCCCTCCTCCATTTGTACACTGGCGGCTCTGTTGTGGTGTGCATCAGATCAAAAAAACGTAACGTAATAATCTTATTCTGGGAAAATAATCTCCAAACACTCTCAACAACATGTTTCATTGTCTGGACTATAATACTTGTATGTTTTTAAGGGAAATATATGTATTGACACAAGCTCATTACAGTTAAATTACATGTATACATACCCAGTCAGTACATCACATCATAGAGCAGTGATTTGATTAGTGCTGAATGAATCTTCTGGCTTGATCACACTGAGTCATCTGGTCTCCATCCTCAGTGTCAAGATAATTGAATGAGGGACAGTAATGAAGAGACATGGACACCAACATGAAGGGCAGCATGAGCTCTTTCTTTTGGAGTTGCCTCATTTTCTGTGTAGTTTTAGGTTCCTCACTGAATCCTTACCTAGTGTAAATAACACTTTGATTATGAGGCTATAAGCGTGACTTCACGTTTACCACAGTGCGAGCCACAGCTGTGTGACTTTACAGATGTGCGATGAAGTCATCTACCACACCGGATCTGTTTCATTCAGGAAGCAGACAGAAGACGTCTAACAAACATGTGTGCTGCTGCACGACTGAAGAACAGTGAAGCTGGCGTTCGTCCCCTCACTGTATGCAGAGCAGACCCCTCCAGCATTATGAAGATAATCCACTTAGCTTCTGTGTGTGTGTCAAGATACCAATTTACCCTGCTTTCTCTCAGCGCTGGTTAAGAGGCTGAGCATAACAGATAGCAAAATGCATATTGATCAGCTTGTGCCTGCGTACAGAAAAAGACAACCACTCACTAGAGACAAGACAAGAGATCTGTAAAAATTAAAAAATATGAGCAGAAGCAGAACGCTGAGACAAACTGTGTTCCCAATTCTGACAGCTTTGTTCCCTTCTTTAATTAAAATTCCATGTGACACTCTATCAGCATGTGCCGAATTCATGATAAATCTTGGATTAGCTGCATCAAAAATCTAAACCTCATGACTGGAGCCAGTGAGATGTTGTTGGATTTAGTCTGTTAGTCGCTGCTTTTATTTACCTCCTGTGCTCATTAAAATGGACAAATTTTTAAAGTACCTCTTTATAAAACCCCCTTTTTAATTTGGCTTTGTTTGACATTTTATTCTGTACTTTTCCATCTTGGAGATTGCTAAGAGGCGCTCTGCTGAGAGTCGTCAAGAGCAGAGCTAATCAGCTCAGCGATAAGCATGTTACTGCTCCAATTCTGATTTAAGGAACAAAAAAAGGAATCTGCAATCAGCGGCACACACATTAGTTTGAAAGAAGGACAGAGTATGGAACCAAAATAAGTCCCACTGTCGTGCAGCAAGCCCTGATTCCCATTTAGGTGAAGGATAAAGCTAGGAGACATGTCAAATCCCCATGATAGAGATCTCAGCCGCAATGCATAGCATTAACCCACTGAGGTAAAAGGATAGCATCTCATTTGTGATTTCTTTCAGTATCAGATGACAGCATGTCTCTGTTTGTCTGAGCTGGAGTCAGACTGGTATTGATCTATTCATTCCTCTCTAAAACTGAAGTTCATCAGACAGGGAGGGAGAGAGAGAGAGAGATGGTCTGTCTGTCCTCTGAGATGCAACTAGAAATCCCCTGTATTTTGGTTACACATTAATCAATGATGAAGAAGTGCTGAAGGCTCATTCATCAATTTGTCCTCGCAGTCATCATATTTTATTGATTCAGTCCATTCATAATAATATTAGGATAGACTACCGGCCATAATTCTATGCAATAGTCTTCCCCACTTGGCCCACTCCCAATGACAGGCCATTCTGCTTTATCTATCTATCTATCTATCTATCTATCTATCTATCTATCTATCTATCTATCTATCTATCTATCTATCTATCTATCTATCTATCTATCTATCATACAATGTTTGATGTGAGTTATTTGTTGTGCTGTCAGACCAAATTATTTAAAGCAGCGCCCGTAATTACTGCAAGGAGATAATCATTTATTCACCTGAAATATTAATACACACAGATGCAGGAAGCATGATCAATATTAATCTTGGCTCACACACAAAGACATGCGCACACACACATGCACTGCTAAACTCCCATTAATAATTAAGATGGGTTCAAGCTTGCATGTCAGCGTGAATGCAAATGCCACGGATTTCGTCAGCGAGTCAACAAGCTCTGAAATTAGTGATTCAACGTTAGTGTTGATCAGCATGAGTTTTGAGGAAATTTCACAACAGGAGAGATTTAAAAAAAAACATGTTATTGCCCAGCTCTAGTGAACTTCATGAACAGTCACGAGTAAATCTTTCCTGAAAATAACACCAAAAAGAGCAAGTGGTGTCCATATTGAAGTGTGTTGCTTATTGCCAGCTGGTGAAGAGCAGCTCTGAATGGTGGGAAAATTGCAGATGCGGGGCATGAACCAGAAATGGAACAGTGACTGTGAAACTGGTTTGACAGCAATGCATTTTAGGCCTGTCAACTTTGACAGCAAGAGCACTTGTACAGGGACGCCCCCATGCTAATGCTAACGTATGCAGTGAAAGTGTGAAATGGAGTCAAGGGACACAAAAATTTGCCAGAGATATGAGGAGACAATCTGCAGATGATTCAATTTAAGTGTCCATGTCGTACAAGACCAACAAATCCCTTCAGCGGATGGCTATTTTGGAGGGGAAGCAAACAAAAAGTGCCAATATTTGTCCATAAAAGCTGACTTTCACTTCACCTTTTCAATTTCCTTTGTTTTCTGTTCCTGCCTTCATTCATCATGTTTCCTTTTTCACCTTCCTTCCTCTGGCCTGTCCATCATCTCTTGCACTTTTCTCCTGCCCTGTTCCTTTTACTGCTGCCTTTCCCCCCAAGTGGACTGCATGGCCTATCGCCATAGTAACAGACAGCCATGACAGGTGGAGATAGCAGGTAGTGCGGCGATGCATGACTCCCCCTGGGACTGCAGAATGCCAACACTATAGAATGAAAATGAGCAGAACGTGCTCCCTTATACAAAGTCACCCTGCGTATGGAGTTTACATTCAATGCATTGAAGGTTATCATAAGACGAGTGCATCCCTTATCTGCAAAGCCACGCTGTCATTCTTTCACTATTCAGCTGGACAGAAGGAGAGAGAGAAGTTCAGGGGATTTTCAGCATGTTGTGTGCTTCTATTTCATCACTCTCTATGGCCAGAGCTGAACCGTGGCAAGCAAAGCCAATCTGTTTCATGTCAATGAGGGACTGGATTCAACACTAACAAGATCCTACAAATTTATGGGACATGGGTTGCAGCAAAACTGTTTTCTCTATATTAGATGTAATTTGATCTGATTCAGTCTTGAATATGGGAAACAAGCAACTGCTGACCTTGCACAACAAAGAAAGCACATCCTTTTAGCAACTTATCTCCTCGCACTGCAGGCACTAGCACGGATCATATAATAAGATACATATGTATTAAATGACACCCGTCTCCAACATGCACGGACAGAATGACCAGCACCGCACCCTCATGCCTGCATTAGTCTGCGAGGCTTTTCTCCCACACTTGACCACTGCAGTAGTTGAGCACGTGGAGGACAAAAAGCGAGAGTTTTCTCAGTCGGACTGGAAAACACACACATTTCTCCAGTGCGGAAAGCGATTCTCGCTCGGAAGTTATCAGAAGATTTCAAGCTTGTAGATGGTAGTAAAAGGGGAGGGGCAAACAAGCAGCATCCCTTTTTAATGAGATGACAGCTCACCTCCTAGTTTTAGTGGCTGCATGGGCTTTTTTTTCTGTGAGGAGAAAGTGATGAGAGAAAGGCACAGCAGAGACAGAAAAAGAAACAAAGACAAACAGTAGACAGTGCCAGCAATCCTATACCCCTCTGAGACTCACCATGAGCAAACACACGGCTGATTCTGGCATGAGTTGGACAGCCATAACTGGATCCTCCTATGGATTCGCGTGAGAAGAGAATGTCGCCAATTTTCCTAGAAGGACCCCTCTTCGCTGTCTCTCTGATCTTCTGAGTCTTCACTCGGGAAGCGAGCTCACCTCTGTCCAGGTGAAGACCCTTGGACTGATCTTCCCACTCTGTGTCCTTATAATCACCCCCCCTCTGTCTCTCAGTCAGTGCTGCAGACAGACCCTTAGCTTCAATTGTAAATCCACAGCCTATGGAGAGTCTGTGACATCCCAGTCTCTGTGCGACTCTTCAGACTGTGCGGAAAGCGAGCCTCCTTCTTCCAGCCTTTGATCTGTGAGCAGAGTAGACCCCCCTCACTCCTCCTTTCACTTTTAAAACACTCCCTGCGGACCCCACACCCACCTCCCCCAGACCCTTGTGACTCGGGTGGCTCCTGCTAAATGCTCCCCTCCCTCTGTTGCTGGATTCTGCCTCCTTTTTTTTTGCAGTCTACTGTCTTCACAACACAAAGCACATCCAGGCATGCACGTGGGTCTTCAGTCTAACTGCTTTCTCCGGAGGCTGTCCTGTCGCTGCTCCAGAGGATGTAGTCTGCCTTGCATCAGTGATGTCCCCCAGTCTGAAGCACTCTCCCACTGTGGTGGAAAGACAGACGCTCACCTCGGGTCCCCACTCAGACATCCAGCACACAGAGCGCTCCCCTTTACATTAGTCCCTTAGCCTCATGTATCATCAGCATGAAACGAGGGCAGAGAGGAAAGCAGATAAAGGAGAGTACAGTAGACAGTTCACAGGAGGGTAGAGGATAAGGGAAAAGCCAGTGAGGAGAGAGATGCAGCGGAGAGAGCAGCCACTGGTGAAAGAGGTCCACACTGAGATGAGCGTAAATGAAGGTGGGTGGAGAAGAGGGAGGGGAGAGGGGAATGGAAATGCAGAGAGCAAGAGCAGACCGCGCCTATCGATGCCGGCTGAGGCAGCGAGGCAGCATGGGATGTGAGTGAAAACACTCCTAAGCCCGCTTAATGAAAGGGGGTTTACATGTGTGATTGTGCACGTGAGATTTAGACCCACGGTGTCATGTTCACAGGCGTCAAGACACATAACAGGGCTTTTGCGTTGTGCTTTTGCAGGGCAGTGATTGACATTAATAATTTGCATTGGAAACACTCCTAACGTGGCTTTTGTTTTGCATGTGCACGAGAGAGCGTGCAAAAGAGAAAACAGAGAGATAAAGGACAGTCATGAGAAAGCATTATTAGGATGCTTATACAACCTGTGATTTCTATTGATGGAGTAAAAGCAAGGTACAATGCAATCAGGCATGTGCACATGGTTTACAGTTGTGTACATAATTAACACTGACAGCATTATGCTTAAATGTGCAGACAGAATATATCTAACAGGTAATTTTAGTATAATAATCATTACTTGCCACGTGTATTTTGCTGAAGAACTAGCATTTTAAAGACTTTTTTCACTGCATATGTTTTTATCCTACTTGTTGGCTCAGTTCCTCATTCATATATATGTTCCCCCTCAGTAGTGACTAAACTCACTTCCTCACACTGGGAGAAAAATACATTTGCATGACACATAGAAAGATAAAAAAACCCAGACTGAACGGGTCTGATGACAGGCTCGACAGATAAGAGATAACCAGGTCTGCAATTCGTGCACAGTTATTTTGCATATTTTTTGTCACACCTCTACTCATTCAGAGAACACATGAACTTCTGATCTGATCACTATCACTCCGGGAATCTGAAAAATGCTTTATAGCATTTTTACAGCCACTTTAAAAGCAGCAAGTCAAGGTTTGTGGGTACAAGCATTTCAGTTGAGTTTTTCCTCAATTAAATGTATTAGTCCTTAACCAAATAATAAAGGACTGTTATTCTAACAAGAAGTGGGACTCCATACTATTGTGTATACTGGCAGTTAATGCAGTCTGTGTAGACCCTGCCCCCACCAAGTTTTCTTCAGTTTAAACCCCGCCCTGTAACAACAGCTCAAAGGGCAGGGACAGGAAACTAGAATCTGTAACGTCTTGTTTTCCCACAGCTTTGTTATGAACTAACTCTGGAAACTTTACGTGGACAAACTAGACAGGATATATGGTGAGTAGAAGTCATCATTTTAATAATATAATGAGAAAAATGTCAGTAAAATTGATAGGAAATATGTCACTATCTTTATGCACCAAACTTCCTGCTGCACTCATGGTGTTGCAAAAGCAAAGGCACAGTGCCTGCAGTAATTACAACGTGGTGTTTGAAAACAAATATATGTATAAGTAGTCACTGAACACCTTATTTATGTCTAATCTCTCTGTCATTTTCCCTATATCTCTGTCATTTTTTAAAAAAGATTTACAGATTTTCTTCCTGAGTTCAGCAGGAGATGGCACTGCAGAGCCGTAAGACTGAGCCAGTTGGTAATGAAAGCTTGGAGGAATGGCAGCTCATTGGCTCAGGCGGATTTGGTAATGTCTACAAGGCCAGGCACAAGGACTGGGGGTTTGATGTGGCCATTAAGCTAATTCGTCATGCTGATGGGTAAACTTATAAGTATCTGAAATGTTTCTGGAGAATTATTTTAAATCCTTAAGTCATGCATACTGAAAAATGTTTATGTCTTTTTTACTTCTTCTCTACCTCCTGCTTCCTATATGCTCCTTCCAACCGTCAACTGTGCCATTCCAGTGCCATCAGGCCCATGGATAGAGCGCTGTGTGATGAGGCTAATCATATGGACAAAGCTGCCTGTGAGTTTGTGCTGAGGCTTTATGGAATTTATCAGGGATGTCCACCAAATGGAGAATCATTCATGCAACAGGGAATAATCATGGAGTTCATGGGAAGAGGATCCATTCAGACCCTGCAGAGGGACCTGTCTGACCATCCACCGTGGCCCCTGTCCTTCCGTTTGGCCCACCAAGTGGCTCTAGGAATGAACTTTCTCCACTCAAGGGAACTTTTGCACCAGGACCTAAAGCCAAGCAATGTACTGTTAAATGATGACCTGAATGCCAAGGTAAAGTGCCATCCACCCAAATATATTAAAAATAAAATTCAACTTAACTGCTTGTTTACTGCTATATGCAGTGGTGTGCACAGACATTTTGGGGGGCAGGTGCTCAGTGAAAAATTAGGGCACTTTCTGCCTTATTATAGCAGTGAGAGATTTAAAAAAAATAAAATAAAATAAGTTACAGGCACATGTTGAATGTAATTGCCTATTTATTTATACAATTAAATTAGTTTTCATAATAGCCTATTAAGGTAAATACAAGATTACAGCAAGTCGTGCAACATAGAAATAACTTGTGGTTGGTACAAAATAATATAATTAGCTAATATAGCTTCATGCCTGATTTAGTACCACCAAACCACTTTTTGTACTTAAATAAAATGTGGACAGCTTTTAAGATATTTCAATAAAATTAGAGGAACAGTTCAACTTTAAAATCTGAGCTTTAAAAGGCCCTTAATTAACTTTCTAGGCATTATACTGCAATTGGTAAATAAAAAGAGACCAACAGTATGAATAAGACTGCTCGGTTACATTACAACAAGGCATAAGGCTACTTTTTCTGCAGGCAATTGGGAATTGCATTTGGCAGTGTTAATTAAGTGTTAATTATGTAGCCTAATGTAAACCTACACAATACTAAATATTCAGCTTAGGTATACTGATAGATTCACATGTTGTACCAATGACAAATTCTACCGACATTGGTTGTGTGGTGGTCATCACGTTATATCCATTATTGATTTTGGCGAGCATCTAGCTTGTTAAGCAGCTGGGCAGTCGGCTAATTTAGGCTCAGCTGTTTGGCACTGTTTGAGACAGACTACTTCACAACAGAACAGAGACAAATAAATGAAACGTATAGCTTGGCAACTAAGGCTTAGGGGGCAAACACTACACTCGATTCATTTATGTGTTACCTGGCTGGTGGGGCAGGGGAGGAGTGCTGCAGCTGTGCAGTGCTGCTGCTGAAGCGCGCCTTGTTTGTGTCCTGCGCGTTCACGTTGACCAAGGAAGAGAGGTGTGTGCGGGGGCGGGGGCATATTGGGACATTATTATCACACGCTTTTAATTGTCCAGCATTTATAGATGATGATGTCAACATGGGCCACATGCAGTACACTGTAAAAAAACAACAAACAACAACAACAACAACGAACTTTCAAAAGGGCACTTGCTTGGTCAAGAGGGCAAAGGGCTGGTGCTAGAGCACCACCTAGAGTCTATCTGTGCACGCCACTGCCTATATGTCCTTTCTTATTTCGAAGGTGGCAGACTTTGGTCTGTCCATGGTTTCCACCAGTGCTTTGACCAGCAACACAGGAGGGACAGGAAATGTTGGAGGCTCCTTTAAGTACATGCCTCCTGAGTCTTTTGATGCATCATATAAACCTGTTCGTGCATTTGACAGATACAGGTAAACATTAAACAAATACTTATAGGAATACTATATGATGAAAAACTTTCACAGTATGAACATGTAATCTAAAGTCTTCTTTCTTTATTCTCTTTATCAGCTATGGTATCCTCCTCTGGTCTATTCTTACTGGTGAAGAGCCTTATGCAGGTGCATGTAATTAATTTTACTGTCAGGCCATTTACTCTATATTTGTTGTTTCTGGAGAAGTATACAGCCTTTTATTCAGATAAATTGAAATCTGTTCTGTCATAATTTCTCATTTTATGACTAAACTACACAGAATGTTCACAGTATTTATCCATTTCACACATGCATACACACTCAGCTGGAGCTGTATGTTTTGATGCATGTCTTCACTGTATATTTAAGCGGCTGATTACAATCTTGTGGCACTGAAGATCCCCTTGGGAGACAGACCTCTATTGCAGAAAATTAAACAGGAGGAGGTTGAAGGGTTGAAAGAGCTGGTTGACCTCATGAAGAAGTGCTGGAATGAGGATCCATCCAAGAGGCCAACCTTTAAAGGTATGTGTTTCTTATGGTAATATACAGTATATGCGCAGTATAACTGTAGTTTTGGGAGTCTTTTTAAAAAATTGATTTAGATACAATATCTGCATTTTTGTGAAGCAGTTGTACATGCATTCACACTGTACTTTCCATACATTTCATCTTCTAAAATTACTTTGTTTCAGAATGCCTTGAAGTCACTGAGTCTGTACTCACAAAGCACAAGAAGGATATTCCCCATGCGGTCCATGAAGTGTTGACAAAACTGGTACAACCTAAAATACCCTTTCAGAAAATGAAATATGGTATTGATTAATAATTAATTGTAATTTACAGAGAACTGGCATCGTTCTTTCTAATATCCATTTTCCTCCATGTTTTAGGATCCATCACAGACTAATCAACGTTTCAACGTTACTCCTCAGATGCAAGGTAAGTTGCTCAGCACTGTTTGTGGATCATCCTCATCTTTACTTTGCACAGTAAAATGTCACACAGATATTCCTTTCTCTTTTTCTGAAGAGTCACACGACACTGTGGATCATGCCAGATTTCCAGTGCAGGTATTCCTTATTTCTTGAAAATAAATTGTGACTACATGTAATTAAGACTAGAGAACAACAAACTAATTAGTAATATTTTTTGCATCATTATTCAAAATTAACACGATTTAGAAGAGAATAGACATAATATTCTCAGTAGCTTAAACCACATGTCATTTGGTCACAAAGTCAACAAACCAAAACATGTACCAGCTTAGGATTCACACTTTAATGCTTGTTACAGCATCAACTGAGCCAGCAGAATTCTATCAGTGTTCCTAAGAAAACCCTGACTGTTGCAGAGAAAGGTAAGTATCACTGATTTATTTTATTGCGCTAAGGTTTGTGACGGGTACAATTCAGAATTTCATCTTGGTTTTTCCACATGCATTTTTTCATTCTTGTCCATTCATGAACAGCAAAGTTCGTCAATGACAACCGAGCAGTTTTAATACAATCCGTCTCCGAGGTGGTGACAATAGCGGAGGAGCTCGGAGACATGGTCCATGCTGATGCCTACTCAGTGATTGAAGCTAAAGCAACAAGCCAGGATCAAATGAGAGTGCTCTACCAAAGGACATTTCGCCCAGGAGGGAATGTGGTCAAAGCTGCCTTCTATGATGCCCTTAAGAAACATCACCCCAATCTAGTGGAGAGGCTTGGTAAGATTTGCTTTTGTTGAAGCAATCAAACATGGATTCATCTATGTGTGACAAGCTATTCTAGTTTTGAAACTCACTTTCTTTTTTCCCTCAGGTGGCTAAGTCCAAAACAGTTGTGAGCTTCCTGCACTTTGGGCACAAAAGTGTTGAAGACCTCCTCTTACACTTTTTATGCAAAATGTATATATCTATATTGTTTTTCATTAATGTTTCATGTTTTCACACTGCTTTACAACAAGACATTATGTTAATAAAGTATTTTTTCAGAAAAAAACTCATCCTTCTTTTTCATTTTTAGCTCTGAAAGTAACACAAGTTTTGATTATCCGTAATAAGTTTTCCTGTTTAGTTAATATTATTAGGGGGTGGGCATTGATTGTTTC
>OMNN01011213.1:4238-28514 GCA_900302755.1 Chromis chromis
GGGGAGTGTTTGGATTTGAGGTCTGAATCTTTCAAAAGCAATGCTCTCCTTTCTTCCCTTTTTGCTGTATTGAGGAATTCCCTTATCTTGCCTCACCAGTAGCGTAGCACAGAAAAGAGCAGGCCGCTTCATTGTCAACCTCTTAGAGTTCCAGTCTTGTTTGATAATGTTTTCTGCGGGTCACTTGACACCCCCCCTCCTTCTTCTTTTTTTTTTTCTCCGACACCCCCACCACCGCCCCTCATGCCCACTCATTGTTTGCCTCTTCTATTATTCCCCCTAACCAGATTCAGGGTGTTTTTTGGGGTGTTTGGATGGGGGTGGATATTGAGAAGGGGGATGAAGGGAGGATAGGGAAGTTTGTCATTGGTTTGAAAAAAGTGAAAGGCCTCAGTCTGCTAGTAGCCAGCCAGGGTGAACCTAAAAGCCACATGGAACCATATGGAGCCTCCAGACAATCAAATTAGTTTTTCTTCTCACCTCTTCTTCCTCTGCCCCCATTCATTTTCTTAAAGAAATTACTGCAGACCTTTGCATTTTCCACCCCAAGGCAAGGCGGGCAAGTGGAAGATGTGACCGAATTCCACCGCTCCTAATAAGTTAATGAAATAATGAGATCATTCCTTGTCCATCACGGTCCAAAGAATTGTGAAAAATGCCATGCTCTAAAGGTGAAAAAATCCTCAGGGAGTCTGCAGAGGATTTAAAAAATGAATGTGTAGCACAAAATAATACAATGATCCATAATTAGATATATGAATAGTCTCTTTTGCAACGTATGGCTCACATATTACTCACTTTATTTAAATGAACTATGGCATTTAGCTGCACTGTCACAGGCAAGGGAAAAGTTTTGCACTATGTGAATATTTGCAGTTGAGGCTAATGACAGAATTATGGCTGATATGAAGGATGACTGTTTTTGCACCTGTGGCAAAAAAGCGTTTTTCACCATCTCCTCTAGGAGCTGCTTCCATTTGCCATGGTTACAAGCTCACCCCTCATCATTTAAAAGGCAAGGTGAGCGGAGAATAGCCCGGGGGTGTTTCTTGGGACGGAGGGATATGCACGTGTTTTGGGGTAGAACTCACGCCAGAGTCAATGCCTGGGTGGCCAATTAGCAAAAAGGAAAGAAAGACCCTGTGCCATCAACCAATGACGGCAGGGGGAGCAAAGACGGGTGAAGTTTTTTTTTGTGTCTGTTTTCCTCTCCCTTTCCTCCCTCCCTCTGTTCCTCTTTTACTCTCTAACTCTGTCTGTCAACTTGGTGTCCACAGCAAAACTCCGTCGGAATACCCAATGAGGATTACTAGACTGGAAGCAGTGGGATTTCTTGGGTTGTGTGTGTGTGTGTGTGTGTGTGTGTGTGTGTGTGTGTGTGTGTGTGTGTGTGTGTGTGTGTGTGTGTGTGTGTGTGTCCATGTGTGTTTATGCATGTAAGCGTGGCTGTGTGTGTGTGTGTCTCACTTGTTTGTGGAACAAAAATGTCCTAGTGTGTCCCTAGACAGACATTTGGCTGTGTCCCATTGGCCATAGAGGATTACAAACCCTCTCTTTGCCTCTTCACACTGGTCCACAGTGCTCCACTCCCCTTGGCTAATGACCCAGTGAGACACATTCATTCCTTCAAATAGACCTCAGATCTGGGCTCATCCCTGATATTTCCTCTACATTAAACATTTAAACACCAGGAGTTGATTACTAGGAAATCAGGGAAGTCAAATTCTTGCTTTTTGGGTTCAACTAGTTGCAAAAAGCTGGCTGGTTTTGATGAACAACACAATACCTTATTCTAATTCCATTCGAAGATCTTTAAAGCAGATCCTGTATCTCAGCAGTTAATGGCTTGCAGACTAATATTGAACCTAAAGTTGCAGTGGGAGTCCTGAGTCTAGACTAGTGCGCTGCTGTTCAGTGCAACTGGGCTGCTCTAATGTTTCCGGAGATCAACAAGGTGGTGGATTAAGCACAGTTAACTTCGTTCCCTTCCAGGCCTGCTCATTAATGATTCAGGAGTAGATGGAGTGTAAGAGAGACCTGTGGGAGCCTGTCTTCTAGTCTCCTTTGCTTCAGCCTTCATCTTCTCACTCTGCCCCTCCAGATATTCCACTGAGCTGATCCTCCCTGACGCCACGCCAAGCCCTGAACATGTTACTTCCAGCAATACAGCCTATTTATACACATCAGGGTCGAATGGAATGCTACCTGTGATAGGAGGAGCTAAGCAAAATCGAGCCTGGATGAAAGGCTCGATTTTGCTAATGTGGAATGTGAATGATTTGATTCTTCCATACCTTCATATAGTCATTTGCAGAGACTTTATGCACATGTATGAGTCATATATTACTGTTAATGCTGCTGAGAATGATCTCACATTAGGTCTTTTCGTCCTGCATCACTTGTTTTCATCGTGCTGCAGGGGAAAGTTGCGTCACAAGTGAAGCTAATATTAGCTGCCTTCTAATATCCCCATTAACCTTTCCAACAAAACTGTTGTAAATTCATCAAAATGTGTCTTTGCTTGTGTTTGTTTTTAAGTGCAGCATGTGCATGTGTGTACAACGACGAGTGTGTCAGTGCTTTTGCACAAGCGGTCCGTTTTAATGAGTCCAGGCCTCCTCGTTGAAATTGAGAATAACTAATGAGTGCGTGCCGGTGGCTGTGCGCGCAGTTGTGTGCAAGCATGCAGTTTTTGTGTGCGTTGGTGTGCACGGGTACGTGTTGAGGAGCGCAGGCCTGGAGTGGGGTGCTGCTACTGCATTTGGGTCTTTGTGGCTCTCTGTGAAGCGGGGTCGACCTTGTGGGGCTCTCCTCTGGGGCCCAGACAAAGCCAGTGCAGGATTATCCACCCCGGGACAAAGTGTGTGATTACCATGAGAAAACAGCCAGCTCCAGCCCCATAGCCAAGGACTGCCAGGCCTGCTGGAGAGGTGGGCCGCCACTCATTAGCTGCAGGGAGAGGCTGAATGCGGGCGCACACTCACTGCCTTACATACACACAAGAAAACACAATGACGCACACGCACGCAGTGACACCCATGCTCATACTGTTACACATGTGTATGCATGCACAAATGCAGTTTGGAGCTGCTGCACACACAAGTTTACAACAACTATACGTTTATTATCTCTTCCTAATGTTTGCAAACCTTGCCTCCTGTATTGTGTATAGACTGCAATGTATGTGCATGAGCCTGTCCTCGAGAACAGTGTTTCTGTTGTGTATAAGAAATGGAGTCACTTGTAAGGATTTTTTTTGTATTCAGTTCAAAACATGCTAAAGTAATTTACTGTAGCCTAAAACAAATTTCCTTATATTGAATCATTTATTTCCAAACATTAACTTTAAGTCAGTAGTGAACCATATTTTAGATGTGATCTGTCTAATGTAGATAAAAACAATAAAACACAGGTCACCAAATTTAACTTCAGTTATATTTTCTTAAATGTATTTTTGCATGTTTTCACTATAATGTAACATGTTTCAGTTTTGGATATTATTTGATCCATATCACACGCTCAAAATGTCTGTTAGTATTAACACTTGTGGCTGTGCATTACCACTTTGAACCAAGTATGCTGTGCATTTGCAGTGTGTGTCCCACAATGCACACCAACTGCCGATGGTGTCCCTCCTTGCTGCGATGACCCCGACGAGAACCACAGGTCTTTTGTAGAGTTTGCATCTTAAGCCCCTGATCAGTGGATTTCCCACCTCTTCACTGAAGAGTCCCTCTGTCTACCCTGGATTAAAGGGATGAGCTGATACACTCCTATCTCCTCATCCATCCCTCTGTCTCCTCGGAGGAGGATGAGAAAAAGATGTCTTTTGTTGGACGGGAGGCAAGCCACTCGAGCTGGAGCTGGAGAGGGTCTGCGACGGAGGAGCTTTGGGGGAGGAGAAGTACAGAAGGAGGGAGGATGAGAGACATGATTATTGATGAAGAAGACGTGTTGAAAAGACGCCTACCGGGAGGTAGTTCAATGCAAAGGCACTAGAAGATGTGGGGACACGCAAGGACTGAGAAAGAGAGCTTATGAGTGTATTGTTTTAATTGGGTAGCAGCTCCCGGTCAGTGAGGAGGTCAAGAGTTCGGTCCCCTGCCACTCTGACCCCTCACTGTTACAGCAGTGTTTTTGTCTGAAGCCTACTCTTTTATATTTCTTTGTCTTTTACAACTTTGTGCTATTTTACGACCTCTTTGTTTCCACATTGTTGGGAGGGGTGGAAGTAGTAGTGGGCAGGAGAGACTGAGCTGGTGGGGAAATGTATTGCCAGAGACATATGTGCTGCTGGAACTTATTCTCTCGCTTTATTTTTGTACTATAATCCAGTCTAATCCAGTCTTCTTTTCTCCGTTTTTCTCCACTCTTATTTGTACTTCTGGTTCACTACCTCCACACTTCTCTACGTCTTTCCGTCCATCTCTTCCCCCTTCCTGTTCTTCTTTTCCTCTCCAGGGTGGGAGACAGGTCACAGCTGTAGGGGGACGGCAAGCCTGTCACGTGTTGCTTTGTCTCGGCCTTCACCAGAACATACCACCACAAGTTACCCGGGCAACTGCCTTTCCTTTTAACCACCCTACTGTAGTTTGGAGGAAATGGCAGCATTCCTCCTTAGGCCAGTATTCTCCAGCGACTCCACAAAAGGTCACTTTGACTTTTTAATTTCCCTCCTCTGGGTATGATTCATGATTTGCTCTCTTATAAGGGCGTGTTGATGTTTATATTTGACTTGTGGAAGAGCTAAAATAAATTTAGATCTGATTGGACACTCAGCTATTTATCTACCTGGAGATGGCTGCCAAAGCACTATTCGCTGAAGCGGGAATTAGTGAATGTCACGAGAGAGAAATGAATCCTGGTGCGCGGCTCTATAAATATTTGACTCTCCTTCCTCGAGCACTCACCGTGAGAAGAGGCTCTGCCTATTCCTGCTCTCCTTACCAGAGGGAACAGGGTGGCAAGTCGTCTGATTAATTGACTTAAAGAGAACATAGATCATGTTTTTTGGGAGACCTAGAAAAAGTTTGGGCCTATCCTCTATATCCTACAGAACATCTTATTCAGCAGTAAATTTGAGCCTGTTATCAGTGAAACATTACGCCGGTAAAGCATGCCCCGTTTCTTCCCACATTCTTTTGCAGTCGATTCTTTTCGATTTTTTTTCTCAGTGCCCAAAATCCTCATCACTGTGTTTATTTCCTATTTCTAGCCACTCATTAAATGGATTTTTAAGTATTTTTCAGCCTGGGTTTTATTTCTGCAGACTATGGGTTATACTCGCTCAGTCTCCTCAAGCGTTTTGGGAATGCAGCGCTAATGCGTGTTCAGATACCCAGCTCGGTGTTCCGGAGGTAGACACCTGTGCAGCTGGAAACCTGACACAGACAAAACAGTGTGGCAGTGCTGCAAGCCTCTTATACCTTTCCAAATAAATCATGCACCATTTTAAACTCCCTTTCTCTGCACCAGATTCTAACAGTAAAAACAGCTCTTCTTCAGAATGAGCTAACAAAACTAGCTGCAGAGACTCACCACTCTGCAGCTAACAAAACTAGCTGCAGAGTGGTGAGTCTCCTAAATCTCACTTTGCATAGTCGGAAAGGTCACAACTTTAAGTATAACACACTCATTAAAAGCATCTGAAATTTATTTGAAGGCAGACCTAAAGACACACATTAAGGAAAATAGGTTGTGAGATTTAAGGAGGCTTTTGGTTCCTCTCTCACAGACAGCAGGAAAATCTATGTACATCTTCTCTGCACTATGCCTCCCAAGAGAACAGCTTTGGAGTGTGAGTCTGTGTTTAAGTGTGTGTGTTGTGCATCACACTATGAGATCATCTGTGAGTATCACAGATGGCCTGGGGTCCCTTTGCTGACATGACTCTCATTTATAACCATCAGGGGTGGATGCTGCACCCCTTTGCCTGCACGTTCTCCGTCTCTTTCCCCTCTCTCTCCTTGTCTGACACTCGCATATGCACACACAAACTGCACTCTACCTAGCAACGCTCGAAACTGAATGGCATCACACAGCTCTGTGGTCCAACTCTATAGTCAGCGGAATCAATAGACGGCTGACGCTTGAGGATCTGGCTGCTGTCCACAAGGGGGACTGTTTGTCTGTGCTGATCAGTCATTACAATAACCACAGAATTATGTCATCTGCTGTTCCAGATTTCCATTTTTGGCTAAAAAATTACATAAGAGACAAGAATAATTTATTTTTTCTGACATTTAAAATAAGAATAAATTAAATATGTTAAATCCTTCTCTTTATTCCACAGTTACTATGGATTTTTGAATTCCCCAAGTAAGGGAACTCAACAAGCTGTTTCCCCCCAAGCACCCACCCCATCGTCCTATCCATCAACACAGCAACCAGTGATCACTGAAGAAAAGGGATCAGCTCCTTCTGGTGTGTTCCCTCGGCCCATTTAGCATAGGTCCCCACCCTGGGGCCTTCGGGCATGGCTCTGTGCCCTGACACAGGAGTCTGGGGGAATGCACACCCTGCTGAATGCTTTCTAATAGCTCCGAATGGTCTATAATGAGCTTGAAGATGCAGTGCTCCGTATGGCGTTGTTCACCTGGGAAAATCACAATCTGTGCGCCCGAGAGGACTGGTCACAGGCCCAACATGTGTAAACACACACACGCACGCACGCGCACACACACACACACACACACACACACACACACACACACACACACACACACTGAAAACCAGAAAACATTCAACTGGCTTTTTGCAGCCTCAGCACACTATTGTCCTTTTGGTGAATAGAGCTGGAACGTGGTCAGTCACGGTTCCATTAGGGCGCTGTGTGTTTGAGGACTGATTGTGTGTGCTTGTGCTTCTATGTCTAATTTTGTGCTCCTCCTCTCCGGTCTTGCAGCTATTCCTTATTTCACCACGTCCGTCTAACATCTCCAAAGGATAAATATTGAACCGACGTCGCCGATTCTAAAATTCACAGTCACCTTCTCTTCCTGCAGGTGGTATTTCCTTATTAACAATAGTGGTTCAGCCCTCCAGCCCCTCTCATTCCACCAGTCTGCTATCTTCCGCCACAAGTCTCTGGGGTCTCATAAAGTAGCACACTGAATTTGGACAATTCAACATGTACTTTCCTTACTCCGACCTCATTAATAATTTCCTTGTCTTCTAACCTTTTCTGCACAATTCTTATCCTCAACAGTTTTATTTTTAAGCTTAACTGTGTCCTTTATTGCACTCATTTTCTTTATTCTACTATATCAATATCATCTGCAAAAGTTTGAGGTGTTTTTTACTTGTTTCTTCATCCTCTTCTTATATTTATCTTTTATGCATCACTTTATATTTGTATCTGCTTCTGACTTCTCTCCCTTCCACCTCCATTTGTGTCCACACAGCTGCAGGACTTCGTAACATCCATGACCAGCAGTGAGAGGTGCTCTATCAGCAGAGGGTGTGAACGTGACCAAGCAGGGACTTCCCTCTCTTCAAATGGGCCACAAAGGCAGGATGGCCTGCAACAGAACATCAGCACCAGCAGAAAGGCACCCGCTTTTGTTTGCATTTAATGGATGCTGCCCATTCACTTATGTGCTCCCCTCCTCAATCTTAGCTCCTTTTTTATTTTTTGGCTTCTGTCTTCTTTCCTTTCAGTGCAAAACCGTACAATAAAAGGGTTTTCTCTTTCTTTCTTCTCTTTCGATGCTATCAGAAATAAAACCTCTGCTCCAGTGGCATTACAGTTGAGTGCACATGTCACACAAAAGTCAAAGGTGTCTTTGATGTCAGCCTATGTAAATCCTTTACTTTATCCATCTTTCTTGAAAAGTTCCCTGCAGATGTGGTCCGGGTACCCCTCCTCACCTGAGTTTTTGCGGTTCCACTTCACAGAGCATCAGTGGTCAGGTCAGCAGAGCACGGTGAGCCTTGGCTTGTGGGCCCCCAAGTCAGAAGTTTGGTGCCCTTACTGCCCCCCAGAGGGAGTGCCCGTGGACGCAAGGGGAGGGCCAGGGCGGCCCCGTTTGACAGCTCAACACACAGGGTCTGCTGGTGACCAAGGGGCCGTCGAGGGGGCCTTAACTATACTGCTTTAGATAGCACCACACCCTGGTTCCATCCCCCAAGCCTCCGGGCTGTTGTTCCCTCGGAGAAGAGGGTGTGTTTGCAGGAGAGACCAGGCGAGGAGAGGCATGGCCCGGGACAAAAGGCGGTCCTCGGGCCAGCACTGTTCTGCATGGTAGCGGCTGTATTCTTCTCCCCTTTTTTTGCCTTTTCTTTTCTTTGGGTTTAGCTGCCTTTGTGGGGACATGATGGAAGCTGGGGGGCAGATATGATGGATGGAACCGGGGGGCATGGACGAGCTCCGGGAGAGGGGGAGGCACAGGGAAGAACGGAATAGAGGGGCCCAGTGTCGTGCTCCCTGTCTGAGAGGAACGTGCGAGGCATGGGGTGGCCCTGGGTGGTAGAGGGACACGGGCTGGGGGTGTTCGGTTTTCTATGCTGCCTTTTTTATTTTTGAAAGAGTGAGAATGGAAACTGGGGGAAGGGTGCAGGCACTGGTGAGAGGGAGTGTGGTGAAGGGAAGTGTGGGTCCATGTATGGATGAGGATGCTGTTGCGGGTGGGGAATTGTTACAGAGGACGGTATATATAGAGGATAAAGAACAACTTTTTAGCAACATGGGGGGTAGAGATACCCTGATGAATTTGCAAGAAAAGCCCACCATAAGCAGATCTGTTTTCAAGTTGACCACTATTGCAAAAAAAATATAATCAAATATTTCCATGCAAAATCAATTTGCATTAAGACACATCTGCATACATCTGAAAGTATGTCCTTAAATATGTAAGTGTGATATTTTTTTTAAAGGAATGAGAGTAAAGACTTGCACTGTCTACTGCCTTATATGTGTGTGTGCATGTAGCGAGTGTATGTGTGCACACATACTGGGCGCTGCTGTATGTGGAGCTCAGTTCTCTTGGGGCGGAAAGACAGATGAGGGTACAGAGTTGGGATGAGGCCACAATATTTCATCATAGACAGTATAGAACCAGGGCTGGATAAATTGTTTAAAATAATCATCATACGACCATCCTTTGGCCAACAACATATAATACCACACACGCGCTACGTGATGTTGCCATCAATTCTGAAGCTTCACTTTGGTCTCCCTCTGCCCCTGTATCTTGTGTAATCTCCGGAGCATCTCCTTGTTTATTTCATCACATCATCAGAGTCAGTAATGTGAGTATTCCCAAAGGACTAACCTCCTCCTCTGGCTTCCTTACTGCACCTTGCACTGTGGAATGTCCTCTCAGCAAATCAATGACAGCCTTTTTCTGGACCTGCTTCCCTCTCCCACTGTCCACCTTGCAATGTGGAATGTCTTAATCCACAGAGATACACTGACAAGTGCTTGCATCCCCAGGAACACCTTTCAGCAATTTGCATGAAAAATCAGCCCCCTTTCAACCTCCCTGCACATTCAGATTGAGAATTTCTTGTTATTTGGCAGGTAATTGCAAAAAGAAATGTAATTTTATCAGGAGCAGGATCAGTGCTGGCTGCTCCTTTATCTTGTAAACCAATTATTTGTTTTCAAAGCCCGTTTGGATTGTTGCTGAGGCCATTGAATGGGGCTCTAAGATGAGCAGTAAAAGTTGCAGCCTCATACCTCTCCTACTGTAGACCTCAGACTAACTGGAGCTCTTTGTTGACACATGCAGACCACCTGCTGCATGACAAAACTCTCCTACGCCACACTTTCACTTTCTCCTTCCAATGAATCCTCCTCCTGGTGCATCACAGATAGGGAAGAAACAAAAAGAAATACAGGACAGACGCCAATCTTCCGCCCATCAGATACCAATCAGGGCCTGGCAACCTGCTGGCATCCCTCTGGAGGACTGAGATCACTATCTGGCAACATGCTGGTTGTCCAGTAGCAGGCAGCCTGGTGGCTGTCACCCAGTGCCCAGAGAGAGACATCCTCTTAGGGTTGGGACAAAGGTGGCTGGTCCTCAGGGATTACCCATTAGCATGCTAGTTTGTGTGTTTAACACTGGCCTGAATGGAAAGGACAAGAGCCAACACCCCGGTCTTTTCTTAAGCAGGGAAGTGTTACTGTTTCAGCTGCTAAGGCTCTGACTTATGCATATATACGCATACATGCATATATATGAGGGGATTGTTGTTTCTATCGGTATGCTGACTGACTTAATGACAGCTCTGCTATTTTAGATGGAACGTAATATAGTCAAAATTACACTTAAAGTGTATTAATCAACTAACAGCTTAGAGTTTCTAAGGTTCTATGTCATGAGACCTTTAAGCTTGTGCATCATGAACATGCTTGTGACTTTTCCCTAATAAATATGATTGAATGGTCTTTAGATCCTATGCAATGCTTCTTTAATAATGATCAGACTGTGAAATCTACTGGTTTATGGCCAGAAATGTGGATTATTTGTTGTCACATGTCCAAAATTATCACAAGCAGTCCCTTTCTGGCATGGAAGCATGACTTGAAACTCATCGATAAACAGACAATTCTCGGGTTCATGGGTAATGTGTCAACAGGAGCAGAAGTAAGGATTTGGAACCAGGTGGCAGTAGAAATTATTGCTGATTTTCTCATTCAGTGAAAAAAACCCAGTTTCTGAATGGTGATCTGGCTATCTGTGTGTTAAAGGTGACCAGCGTCCTTTTTTTTCTGTTCGTGTGTGTCAGCCTAATGGTGTGGAAAGACGCCTGTATGGAAATGTGTATTTGTGATTGTCCACAGTGATTGTGTTTTTGTGCATATGTGTGTCGGTGATTGTGTGAAATGCTCCTCTTTCCCTTGCTGCTGTGTGTGTGATTATGTGCTCAGCCTTGCTGGCTGGTGGCTGATAATAACACAAGAGGCCGTGTGTTTGTGAATCTCTTAGTTGAGGAGATTCCCACCATGCTCAGCGTGTCTGGGCTCTGTGTGTTTTTGGGGTTGCACGCGTGACTCCGCCAGCTGTTCCATTCTCCCCGTTGGCCCCCTCAACCCTACCCAGCCCTTGTCCCTCGCCGACCCCTCCTTCCCTCAGAGGCCTGCTCTTCATCTGATAAGGGCCGCACTGGCCAAGCCCTCAGCAGAGCTCCTCACAGCCCCTCAGAGCTGCTCCATGCTAACAATACACCCTCCTTCCCCTCCGTGCTCACACCATTTACATGTGAAAACACTGGGTCTTATCTCCAGTTCACTGGAGCAATGGTACAGCAGCCAAGTGAGTGCTCGTATATGTGTGAGGGAAAGTGGCCTTGAGAGAGAGCTGCGTGAGACGAAGCAAAAAGAACAGTGAATGTGGACACTTATATGGCTAAATCTATATTTATATCCCTCCTTCATCCCTTTTTTTGATCCTGTAGAGATTTGTTATCTGAAACTGCATGAGGACATAAATGTATGGTAACCTCAAGAGTCTCATTCATAACTAGTTGAAAGACTTTATTGTCAATGGGACGCTAGCCAGCTTTATCACACTTGCACTGTATCCAATAGCTGACGGCTACGGTAATGCCCAATGAAAGACCCCCAAGAGAGGAAAACTAGTCTCTCTGCTCCATCTCCTTGGAATATCGCCATGGTGTCTGTTAACAATAATCCTCTACATGAACATTAACGTCACCACCTTCCTCACTGCTATCATAACTGCCAATCCAGCTACCACTATGACTCCTTCTTGGCATCATTGTCAGTGTTGGCTTTATTTCCCACCGGTCCACTGACCTAACATAAATTGAGGGACAGCATCCACTGATCCAGCAACATATTATTTTTGCAGTTTATGCAGAAATTCCATCTTGCCAATTCACCAGCTGCCCTACAGAAAGAGATGGGGACAGACAGCAAGAAGAGAAGTGTGCAGGCTTTTAATTAAAGTCTGTGTAGTTAAGGGCTTGGGCTAAGCAAACATGGGCCTCCAGCACCAGAGTTTAAGATGAGGTAAAGAAGAGTGGGGTGATGAGAGAGAGAGAGAGAGAGAGAGAGAGAGAGAGAGAGAGAGAGAGAGAGAGAAATGTAAAAGGAGGGAGGAGAAATGAGAGATGTGCGAGGGTAGGGAAGATAAAAGAAGATGAGCAGAGCGGGATAAAAGACTATTAGGGAGCGAGGGGCAGGTAGAGTGATGGGGAGGACGGGGAAGGGGACGGGTGAGTGCTGTCAAAGATGGTATCGCATGCTATCTGATGTATCATAATGCGATGCGGATATTGGGGTGGGAGGAGTACGATGAGATTTGAGGTACTGGGTGGATATTACAATGAAAATGGGGGCAGCTGGTGAGATAATGCTTGTTTATGTATTCACTAAACTATGTGTAAGAGATGTAGATAGTTGCCATGAATACAGGATACATGAAGATATAAGTTTGAATGCTAATGATTAAAAAAAAAAAAACGTGCATGAACAGCTACTTTGATTGACGGCACACACAAAACCCAATATTTGACATGTATAACAATGTGGCAGGACAAAAATCACTTTGGCAAATTGAGCAATCCCACCAATGAGCTTCACCCAAAATGGAGACACGGTGACATCTATTGGTGAAGCTGCAGAAATGCATGGCTCTGCTCTGGATAATACAACATTAATGAATGGGAGGAAAATGTGGATACTTCTGGACTAAAGAGCTTCGCAGCTAAGTGATAATTACTTTGATTTTCCCTAACTGTCTCTTGACAAGTACTTCACATAAGAAGAGAATGTCTAATTCAGTAAATCCGTTGTGGAAAGTAAGTACATTTACTCAGTACTGCACTTTATGCAAGCACACCATTAAAATGGAGAGGGAAATTTCACACTTCTTCCCCATTTACAGTTATTTGAAAGACATGGGGACTAGTTACTTTGCAGATTAAGATTTTACACCTAAACAGGTCATAAGGTTATAAAATATAGTGCTATTTACAGAAAAGCAGAGTCCAGTGTCATTATCCAGTGTTTCAGTTAAACCAGGAATAGAAATTCTCTCTTCTCACACAGTTGCACTCATTTTTTCAGTGCATTTAACAATTACAATCAATTCTGTGTTTACATAGTTTTGTGTTACTTGTATTGTCTGTCTTCCATTCCATCCCACAGTATAAACCCAGATGGCTTTAGCGCTGCTAAATCTTTATTATGTGCGAGCCTCTCATCTAAGCTTTGTCTGTCTGGCAGAACAGACTCCAGACTTTGCAATAAGCATGTCTTGACAATATAATAAGTTGCTGAGAAAATGCAATATTAAATCTCCACGAAGAGTACAGGATCTGAGTCAGAAATTTATATTACTTCAAATGTACAGAATACAGGGGATAAAAAGATCATCGCGGGCAACTTCACAAATATGCAAAATAGCTCAACGTATGACAACAAGTAAGAAACAAAAAATGGAACTTGAAGTGTTTCTTAGATACAAACAACAGAACAGACTAGCATAATTTCATCCTGAGAAATGTTTTCCAGTTTGACAGCAAATAGCATGAATTCAGTCTTACTCTATAAACCTTTGCACATTTTAATATAATAAAGGAACCAACACATAATTGCTCCCTTGGGAGGGGGTAATATCTGTTGGGGTAAAGGTTAATAATGATTATCTTTGGTTTGATTGTGTCTCTTGTACCTGCGTCGTCACTGCAGGCTCCACAAAAAAAGTAAAATGCAAAGAATAACTACATTTCATCGTTACACATTCATCTCTCACTTTAAACTCTGAGTAGCTTTCTACTTTAAATAGATTTCTTTCCCTATCTCATATGTACAGTGTTGAACAAACCACTTTGAAATGAAACGAACAGACACGGATCCTTCAGATATGCATTTCATCAGTCATCGTCTAATACTATCGCGGATGATTTTTTTGTCTGAATGACACACAGCCACAGTTACATACATTAAATTGAACTTTCAAAGGCAGAATATTCTTAAAGGTTGTGATCTTATGGTTGAATCTCACATCACATACAAAGGCACTAGCACAGAATAAGGCCTCAACACAATCCTTTGTACTTGTTTTTTTTTCTCTCCACATAAACAAATTATTGGTCGTCTGACAGAAATGTAATCAAAGTTGCCGACAGAGGTGGTTCTTTTGCTCAGAGGAATGATTTATGACACTAAAGGTAAATATTCCTCCTCAACATTATTTCAGAAAATCTCAATGGTCCACTTCACATTTTCAGCTGGAATTTAACCAAATGACAAGAAATATTGTGAAAAACATCGAAAAAAAGAAAGGTAACAAGCTCCACTGATGTTTTAGAAATGCCTATAGTTTAAAGCTCTATTAAAAAAGTTGCAAAATGCTAAATTTGACTAGGCGTATTAGTTCATATTCCACATCAACACTGAAAACAGCTGAAAATTAGCTCTGATTGAGCTGCTTTTTTCTTTTAGATTCTGTTATATTCATAAAAATCCTGCAGCAGTAATCAAAAGTTCAAATTTGATCTATTATTTGAGTATTTTACAATTAAAACTAAATAAAAATCTCAAACTTTGTAGAACATTGTGTCGTTGTTTTTGAAATGTACAGTTGGGAGTATTACAAAATGCTGCATGACTAAGTTCTCCAAGTGCTGCAAAAGTGTGTCACATAAAAAAGAACATCACTTACACTCATGTTACAACATTGCATATTAATGAATGCACTATTGAATGGCATCATAACTCTTTGGAGTTGCAGGTTGTAGTCACTGGTAGGTGTCATACATAGTGTTTCTTCAAGGGGAGCACAATTCGAAGGAATCGAACGAATGAGAAATGAATCAATGACCGTGTGAATGATTAAGCTGCAGTACAGCCATGATCCCAGCAGGGGGAGCCAACACTCAAGCTCAGTCCTCCAGGAAGAGCTCATCTCAGTCCAGTGCGTCAGTAAGCTGATGTGTTTCAGCAAGTTGAGGACACTGTTCAGTCTCTCAGTCCTTGATGAATCTCCTCAAGCAGGTCTTTGTTGTGGGCTGTTCTGGCTTTGCACAGCCTCCCAGCCTGGTCCTTTAATCCTGAAGTCTCTAAGTCTAAGTATCATCAGTCTACGAGAGAGTGGCTACAGCTGGTCCGACTCCTCCCTGGAGCTGCAACTCGGCTGTGAGCCCGAGGCCACAGTTCTGGGTGTGGAGGGTGCAGAGGGATGAGCTGTGGGGTGAGTCAGAGGGTCCTGTGGGCCCTCGTACTGAGGAAGCTCGCCCTCTGAAGGAAGTTCTGCATCTGGGAGGTAAGGAGGAGGAGGGAGATCAAACCAGGGAGGCCGACTGGGGGAAAAAACAGAAGAAACACATAATGTTATGGTCATGAGCTGTTGCATAAGGATTGTGCAAACACTATCTTTTTTGACTGGGACAAAGAACAAGCAAGAACTCAGGATGTACTAGTATATTCCTGTTTGAGATAAAGGGCTGTTTTTAGTTGTTCCTAAACTTTTTATTCCCACCACAAGAACTGCTTCTCTTTCAGGGCCATTTTTGGGGAAGAAAAAAGTTGATACTCCAGGGTAGGTACTTCTGAGCGGCCCTAAAAAACTGCTCGATGCTGATTGGTTAAAGGCAGAGCAGACAAATGCTAAACTCAGAAAATACAACGAGCTCTCTGCAGCTCTCAATGTCCTCGTCAAGTAGCAGTTTCTCCTCTACATCGCCATCAGCAACTTAAAATTCACTCTCTAAACTAATATAACAAACCTGCCACTGTTCCATTTCCTACATGCTCATAGAACAAGAGTTACATCTAGTAACTACTGTTTGCATAATAGACACAGAAAGGCTTCATGATAGGCTTCATGACTTTGCTTCAGTCATTGTTTACAATGCAGTTCTATGGCCTCAGACAAAATACTGTAAATGCCTATCCAGCTGTTAGAAACATTACTCCTCTAACCTGACATCCAGAACAGCTTGCGAGTACGATGGAGGTGAGTCCATGGAGAGTCCAGAGGGATACAGGGTCCCAGACAGCAGCTGGAGCGCTTGAGGAGTTGAGCTGTACTGTCCTGCTGCGGTGGAGGATCCGGAGGAGAGACCTGGACCTCCAGGATGTACGTGGCCCCGATCCAAGATGACCAGACGGGACAACAGCAGGGGTTGGTGGTGATGGTGGTGATGTGAGCTCCCTCTTACACCTCTGGGCAGCAGGACGCTCCGTTTCCTCTGATGATGGAGGACCAAGGCCAGCAGGGCCACCACCAGGACGAAGATAACGGCACTGCCGATGACGGCGTAGGTGATGCTGGGGTAGTATCTCAGACGATAGTCCAGTGTCACAAAGTCCTGGCCGGGAGCTTCTGTGTGGGGAGAGGACGAAGATGAACACATTGAAGGATGGATGATGTAGGTGGATGGGTAAAGGGATGACGGGTGGTGGCGAGGGAGTCAACAGAGGGGAAGGGAGGATGGAAGGATGGAGAGGAGGAGGAAGAGGGACACAATTTAAGAGAATAGGAGTTGTGAAGTTGCAGAGTTGCAGAGCCAGGAGACAGGCATGAATATCAAGGAGTAAATTGTTTTCAGGTTCATTTTTGAAATGTATTCTGTCTGATTCAATAGCAACAGCCTCTCCTGGAGATGAGAGCTCTACATAATAAGCATAACAGCAGTCAGACTCTCCCCAAGAGCTCCGAGAGACGATAAAAAACAAGCAACCATCACCAGTTCAGAGGCTACTGCTGAACCCCCTGTTCACGAGTCGGTAGCCTAACTATTAAGCATGAAAGCAAGAGAAAGAACAGAGGGGCTAAATAATTCTTTGTGAGGGCAAAACAGCTTTCAGCATTTTTAAGATAAAATGCAACACGAGTCCCTGTGAGTTGAAGATGAGAGAAGCCAGAGAAACACCAGGGGCCGTCACACATTAACATGTTTGTCACAGGGAAGGAGCAAGTCTGCAAACTACTGAGGAGTCCAGGGAACTTAATGTTCACGATGAGAGCTGTGGCCAGCAGTTACAAAACTCAGAGCAGCCAACTCCCTGCCTGAAATGAGGAAGGGAACTACTGTAGTGCCAGAGAGCACTGCAGCTTATTATTCCAGATAGGATGAGGGAATAGCACTTAAGCATTTCCGCTGACTGATATTACAGTGTGAGAATTTCAATCAGGCACTGGGGATGAGGCTCATGTAAATGGTGTTTCAGCTCACCGGCTGACAGTACTGTTGTATTAAGGAGAGAGAGAGAGAGAGAGAGAGAGAGAGAGAGAGAGAGTGTGGAAGGAATCCTATTTACTATATGGGCGCAGAAAGGATGTGCTAATGAGGAATGAGCTATGTAAAAGTACTTTACAGTTGCTGTTTCAGTTCAAATTACACTAATGCCTCAGGGGGGCAGTAAACATCAAACCTCTGTGTGCCTCGTAAAAAGTTCAAAACACTTTCCATGTTCAGTGTTTGAGGATTCCATGTTGCTGCTTTAAGAGACCATGTGCATTAAAGTCTAATATCCTCAAAAAAAACAAAAAAAACACTCCCCCCTCTGTCCACTAGCCATCATTCGGACAGTTGAGGATATTGCCCGAAAAGCTTGCCAGGAAATGACCATTACAAGATATCTTGAGGTTGAATCAATAGTCTGAAAATGCTTCCATCTGTAAGGATTAGATCCCCAGAAACTGCAAAGCAGGCACGGCTTTTTGGAGCTTTTTGAAGTATTCCAGGCTTATATAGACTTACAGGCTCTTGGGGGATATTGTGTTTAGCACAGCATAGAGATTCCCTCCACATTTACAAGGTAGAACTACACAGTCTCAGAGAATCAAACCGAATGTGCAGAGCTCTGCAAAAAGTCAACCAATGTGACCCTTTTATAGTGAGTTATAGTTCCGATCTGCAAAGCTACACCGACTGAAATGCCTATAAATGTGAATTCCACTTTTTTAATGAAACTACATCCATTTATATACTGTTTATATGCATTGGAACTCACATTATGCACTGACAGAGGCTCCAGTGTGTACTTAAAGGTATAGTCCCACATTTTAGTAAGAAGACAGCAACAAAGACCTTATAACACACTTGTGTGTCACTGAAGGCTTATGTGCTCCAGGTGCAGAGACTTCCCAAAATAATGTTGTTGCTGTGAGATTCCCAGAAGGGACTTATGAAAATATCTGCACCTGACCAACAAAACTCCTGTTACACTTTGTCAGAGGCAGGCTAGCTGTTTCCCTGTGTTTCCAGTCATTATGCTAAGCTAAGCTAACTGGATGCAGCCTTCTATTGACCTTATTTTCTTGTAAATAAAGTGCTGGAGGTTATCAATGGTCAATATTTGTGGGATTATTTGTGTGGACAAACCAACGAGCTATCAACAGTGTGCTGCTTGGAGCTTGTTTTCTCTTCGTTCTAGACACCATGCTGCCTGTTTCCTCTGTCTACCTGACCTTGAAGGCCTGGGGGAGCTTCTGCAGTGTATGTGTGTCTAAGTGTGCTCACACATAGTCTTGAATTCCCAACAACCAGCCTGGCATACAGCCTATTTATGTACCAGTGTGTAGTCAGGGGCCCCATGCCTTAATTAAATCTAATCTAATTCAGATGCTCCACCCGCCCACTGCCCCATCCAGGCACCAGCCAATAAAACAAGCCCCCTCGACCCCTCCCTTGTGATTTAAAATTGGCCAGTCCTTCACACTACCAATTAATTATGAACTGGACTCTCAGCAGAGAAAGACGAAAACAAAGAGGAATTATTTCCATAATTACCTTACTAAAAAAAAAAAAGTAAAAATAAAGAGATCCCACCACTGCCAACCTATACTGCCTATCAGGTTTCAGTACGGTCCTCTGGGAGCAGGGAGAAACACACACAAAAGGAACTCATAATACTGTAACATTAACAATGGGAGCCTATTCGGTACATTAGCGATAGAGGCCTGAAAGGCTGTTTCAAATCACACTGGAGATGAAAAGACAGGGGGGGAAAGGGAAAGAGATTGAAGCAGCCTCTCTTTTCTGTCAGAGCAGAGAGGTCCTCTGTGTGTCTGCCCCCCCTGCTGAGTGTGTGATTGAGCTCTGCGTTCTTTGTTTTAGACCATTTTGTGCTGTTAGTTGTGGTTACGGCACAAAGAAAGGTGTGATCATCACATGCAATGATAAGTGAGGAGGTCTCCAAATAACAATGGTAATTCTAGTTCAAAGGAAAGCAGTCCTACTTACACTGCAGTACCTTACAAACACACTCACACTTTATAATCCCATTGATAGCGGCACTCAGGAAATAGCTATTAACTTTTATCTGTAAACCTTGCTGGTGGCTACCTGCAAAATTTAATTTTGGTAAAAGAATGAACTCACACATCAAAGTGTCGGATACCTGAGCTGATCTCAGATGTGTTTAATGCACATCAAAGGAAAAGCCATACTTTCATGACTGTGATGCGGTTTTTACCTGACATATGCAGTGTTTAAGGCATCTCAGGTGAGAAAAAGGTGCCTCGTCAGTCCGATATCCCCTCTACAGCAGGACAACAACCCCAACTATCTTCAGTGACAAAAAACAACAAGCAGTTCTGATGGCATGAGCCCTGCAGAACCCTGATTTCAACATCAGGTAGTCAGTTTGCAATTACATGAAGAGACAGAATCAATGGAGACTGCCTAAATCCACAGACGAAATGTTTAAAGATCTCCAAGTTTAGAACGATCCACCTGCCAGGTCTGCTGAAAACCTTCGTGAGAGTGTACCAGGAAGGCAAATGGTTCATTTGCTTTTTGTTTTTACTGTAACTTTAAGTTAACTGATACATGAAATCTATACGTCTCTATTTGAAATTTTTCCTTTTTTTCCTTTTAGTGCATAACACATTTGCACAGTTCTGTATGTCCTATTAGCATCTCTGACAGTCTAACTTTGTACTTGAGTTCGTTTGATGGAAACGTCATGATCAAAGTTGAACATCAAAGTTCACTACGAGCTTTTCAAACTCGACTTGAAAGGCTAAAATACGTTCGTGCTGTCAACCAGCGGCGAAGTTGGTTGGACACTGTTGACCTCAGACAGGGGTAAAGTCCAAAGTGACGAGATTTCCCATTCAATTTTATAGATATCCTGTCTGGCTTTGTAAAAAAAAAATTGCAGTTCTGAATTCCTGCTGTGTTCCTCGCTATAAGTCAGGATAAAAGTTGGAGTGGATTTGCGATTTTCCAACCACACGACGCTTGCCGGGGGCGAACAAGATCTAACAAGAAGTCTAAACAGTTTGCTAAGATTAATGGATGCATGACTGAGATTGATTGATGACCACAAGTAATGAATAAACTGTTAAAAAAAGGCCTGCAGTAACAGACAAAGTGTTGAAATACTTAGCTTAAACTCTAGAATGAAATGGTTAGAACTGGCTAATGGATGCACAGGTGAAATAGTTCATATTCAGGTTCCACCACACTAAGCTGTAGTCATACAAATACGCGTTTTAAAAGGGCTGCACAGATGCATTCATGTTCCAAATTAATAACCTCACTCTGCAGCTCTCCCAGTGGCACCGGCACCTCTTCCACCGCATCTATGCTGCATTCATAAACTAAACCTTCCATGTGGAGGCTTGGGAAGAGGGGCAAGGTGCAGCCTTTCAAATAGGCCACTTTAATTACATCAGAGTGCCTTCTCCCCACATCTCTCCATCTCTCCCCTTCTCTCCCCTCTTGCCTCCACTCCGCCACTCCTAGTGCCTTTTGTTCCTCCCCTCTTGTTTCCCCTCTATTACCTCCCCTCTCCCTCCCCTCAGCTCTGTGCTCCTCTCGCTATTTCACTATGCTCTCCGCATGTCAGTAATTTACTGTGCTGGAGATGACATGTCCCTGGCCTTTATGATATACAACAACTGCACTCAGCTCGGTTTATGCACTCAATGGAATGCTTATCAACAGCAAAAGACAAAAAAATTAAATCTCTCTTTCGATCTTTCTCCACTTTCTCTTTCTTTTTTCCTTCACACTACCCCGCCCCATCCCCTCTTCCACTGCCTTTTCTCTCTTCCAATAGTTTACCACTCCTTTTTTTTTTTTTTTTTGCATTTCATTATCTACCACCTGCATCAATCTTATTACCCCCACACAAGAGGGGAGAATTATAGGGACATAGAGAGGTCAGAGACGGCATAACATTTAAAGGAAGACAAAGGAAGAAACAGATACGTCCAGTGGGAGAGCGAGGAGAAATATGCATGGTGTCTTTTGAGGTATCATGTGCACGTAGTCTCCTAAAACTAAACTCCACAGACGATGCTCCATACAAGCCTTAAATCTATTATAAGAGGCAGAGTCATACAGACTCCCTGCTGTATTCTTTCACTACCAGGAGCCTTTTTTGCCTGGATATCTTTGTGCCATCCTTTCTAAACCTGGCTAACAAGTCTCATTTTTTTGACAGCTTCTACTTTTCTGTGAAAAAAGGGGACTAAAACAAGTACGGGGGTACTCAGGGATTCAGGCTCGACTCAGTGAGTTCATACCAGGTAAAAATGACGAATGGTATATTGGTATGACTGGTATTATTGGTGTATTCTCAAAAGCTCTAAAAGTTGTGATGCCGTTTGTGGTGTCACAATCATGCGTATGCAACAAACAGAGATGAAAACATCAGATTCTGTGTCAGTCAGCAGCCCGGGATGAGCCAACCTTTACATCAGGGATCATAAGTGGTGATGAAAATTGGGTCTATGGCTACCACTGAGAGAAGAAATTGAATTTTTCACAGTGGAAGCGTTTCTAAGACCAGACAGGGTGCATCAGGTCATTTAGTGTTTTTCCAACATTCATGTGGTTGGACTGTCAAAGCAGAGTTTTTCCATAACATCCTGAGTTGTCTGAAGGAGAACATTCAGTGCAAACAAGTTGAACTGTGGCGCAATGGCATGTGGGTGTTCCAGTGCGCTGTGTGCCAGGTTACAACACGGTGATTATGCACTGGGTTTTTTGGCCATCCCAGACCTGAGTATCTTCAAATCTGAACTTAAAACTTATTTATTCAGGATGGCCTTTAATACTCAGCAGTGACACTTTTATTTATTTTATTTTATTTATTTATTTTTTTTAAAAATCTTTTAAATCTTTATCTATTTATGTTTTGTTTTTTTAATTATGGATGTTTTATACTGTGTATTTTTCTTTTTAATGCTGTTTGATGTTTTGATGTAAAGCACTTTGGTCACCTGTGGGCTGTTGTAAAGGGCTATACAAATAAAGTACATTTACATTTACATTTACATTACAGTGCAGACATTACTTGCCACCAACCCTACTTGCTAGATATGGCTCGGTATAACTTATTCTTCACCAAAATGAAATTCAAGTTCAAGGATCTCCGTTTTGATGCAGTTTAGGAGATTAAGCAGTAGATTCAGATGGTGCATTACATGTTTACAAAACGTGACTTCCTGGTAGCATTACAAGCACTGGGAGCACCGTATCTCTGTATTTTGATGGGGATGGCAGCAAATTTAAATCATGTACAGTTTTTGCTTTTCATAGACAAAGTCTCAGAACTTTTTGATCACAACTTGCATTTTATAGTAAGTCAGATAAAATTTTAGAAATTAGAAATATTATGGCACTTAAAGTAGGCAGTCTGTTGAAGCACAGATAAATTTACTTCCTAAAATATGTGGGTATGTACATCTTATTTTAAAACCACGGTGAAACAGAAGAGCATCCTCAGTAATGTGACGTAAATCCCACCGGAACAAAATCTGCTGGTGGGGTTTAGTTACAACTGGTTGCCCCTGAATTCAAGATGAGACATCATAAATATTTTAGTGTGTTTCTCTCTGTATTATTGTATGGTCTTGACTATTACTATGTGAAATGCCAAGAGATGACCTATGTTTTGAAAAAAGCTGAATTATACTGAATTCTACAGTGAGAGAAAAGAAAGAGAAAAGGATTTTGATATAAATGACTGTAGAAGTATATTTGAGATATAACAAGGGGACTTCATCAGTATGCTTGGTTTAACTTTGTTTATGGTATATGCTAAACATACAGTATATGCTAAGACATTTATACAGATTTTGTTTTTCAAAACTCTCAAATAGTCATTATTGCCATCACAAATCTAGTATCTGTCAGGTACTGGTACAAATTCATTCTCTTGTTTTCACTCATTCTGTGGGTCAAAAACCTAAAATTAAAGTAGCATGTAATTCAAAAAAGTACTCAGTAATTAACTAAGTAACTATGTACATGGTTGACATTTACATGTCTGTGTGTTTCACCCATGGATACCACACTAAACCCAACATTTACATTATAATGTTGCACAGCCCATGAGCAATAAAGTAGAAAGCTTTTGTCAAAACATTTTTTTTTTGCTGAAACTAAGCAAAAACAGAAATCCCCCGAGAGAATCTACAGAACAATATGAAACAGAATACTGGTGCACACATACATGCCCGCAAACACAAAAAACTGTATGTAGTCACTGAAGCACAGTGAGGGCTAATGTTAGTGCACAATAGGCTATTGAGGATGCAGTGATTAAAACAAGCTCTGAAGCCCCCTTTTGTTTGTCTTTAATCAAACCATGCTGCAGATCAACAGTAGACATGCCGTTAGGTTGCTGAGATACAAGTTTCTTTTCCCCCCTTCGTGGAGCCCACTGCTTTATCCTGATTGGCTACCTGCCACTGAATAATGCTAACTAAACACTGTCAGAATACGCTGATCCAAAGATGAATGAGCAAAATAAAAGAAAAACGAAAAGAAATCCGGCTAATAAAAGACTCCACATATCTTAATTGCCACACTTTAAACGCCTGAATAAAGGGAATGGAGATATTTCCCCCCCTCTGGCTCATTCCTGAGGGAAAACATAGGGGTTGCACAGATGTGCTGTACTTTTGCCTGTGCACTGAGGACTCATTTCACATTCACAAAGTCCCAGCTTTAAAAAGAGTCTAAAGAAGGGTGGAGGGCGTGTGGTGGGGTGGGGAGTGATCATCCTCTGGCTTCAGCATTCCAGGGTTTTGCTTCCATGTGTCTCTTCCTTCAAGTGCTGGGTTACTTATTGCATGGGTGCTTTTTGTGATGCAGGTGTGGAGCTGGTGGCTCATTTGGAAGCAATGTTGTCACAATTAGGCTCAAGTGATAAAATAAGATGGATAAGAGAAGAGAAAAGAAGAGAAGAAGATTGAAGAGAAACCACTAGGGGGCAGGCAGTTCACATTTTTACTCACTTCACCCAAACACACTCATCAGTTAGTATTGGGCGGGCATCCAGAGCTGGGGGAGGGCGTGCAATGGGTTGGAAAGTGTGGGGAGGGGGGGGGA
>OMNN01011215.1:1681-14965 GCA_900302755.1 Chromis chromis
CCGGAAAAACCCCCCCCCCCCCCCTCCAACTTTCTTCTCTAAATGCCCGATGCTGCTGTGCATCAGCAGATTAGTGAGTCAGCAAGGTCTCATTACAGTCACTGATAAGTCATTAAATGCAGGAAGCGCTGCACCTCAGGGACTTGTGCACAGACAATGAGCATTCATGGGAGAAAAATAAATAAATAAATAACCTGAGCATGCAGAAATAGACACCTCCCATGATCATTATCAGTCGCCTGGGGCTCCTTTTTCTCACCTGAACACAGGGAGGGAATGCAGTGTGTAAAGTATGTGTGTGACTTTTATGGCATGCGGTGTACATGTGCACACAGCATCAGCAGCCGAGATGTAAGGGAACTAGATTACATGACTAGGGAGTTTCAGCATTTGCAGACCTGCCGGGAAATTTGCGGTTGTGAGGACCTCAACAAACAGTTGAGCTGCCATTCTGCCCCAACCAGTAGAGAGCTGTCACTGCTCCTGGCAGCTAAATGTCTGTATCTGTGTAAGAAGCATGAAGCTGAAAAAGAGCAGATGAGCTCAACTGACTTGGAAAAACAATAATTGAACTCGCATGCGCGTGTCTGTTTTCTTTCCAGGTGTCGTGTCTGCAAGACTTCTTCGGAGACGAGGACATTTTTGTGGCTTGTGGACCGGAGAAGTTCCGCTACCAAGATGACTTGATGCTGGATGAAAGTGGTGAGGCGACTGTTAGTTTGTCTGACATTTCCAAGCTGACATTTCACGTTTGACTATGCTCCCTTCTTATGTTTCTTGCTTTGTTTTCTGAGTGTTTACAAGTAGCCCTTTTTAGCGTGAAATAATCCTGTAGTCATAAAATAATGATCCATCATTCTGCTGTTTCAATAAGTCATAGTAAATGCACTCATAATGGTAAATACATATAACAGTGTGTCTGCTTTTTCACTTTATTTGCTGTGTTTGTTTTGTTTTTATGTTGCTGTTTAATCAATATTTCATCAGTGCCCCTTTTCTTTTCTGTTGCTGCCACATCTTCCTGGTCCAGAGAACTGTGTAGGCTGTCGAGTTCATGCTCTGCTGTCTCCTCCTCTCTCCTCTCTCCTCCTCTCTCTTCTCTCGGATGAAAGGGTCCACTGCACTTTAGCCATCATCTCACCTATTGTGCCATTGTTCCTCCTCCTCTCCTCCGCCCGTCTCTCCACCGCGGTCTGCTGAGGATAACGTTCTGTCCTCACTTCACCCATCTGTGTTTGGCTGCCTGTCTCTCTCGCTCGCTCTCTCCCCTCCTTTCTGCAGACTGCTGCCATTTAGCGCTCATCTGTATTCCTACCCTCTCGTCTCCCTTCCTGTCTCCTACATGAATGAGTGTGCGCATGCTTTTGTTCCAAGGTTTATTCATTTCATTTGTTTCCCCGATATCTCTTCGTCCATTAAATAATATCCATCCCACCTGGGTTGTGCAACCTCCACCCCCTTCCCCCTTTTGTCTCTATTCCGCTTTTTTATTTCCTCCCTCTCTTCCCCACTTCTTTCCTTCCATTTGTGAAACATAAAGCCTAGCTGCTTCCATTAGCCATTCTTCCTTAGGCAACTGTCTTCTCTCTTGATCACACAACAACCTCCCACATGCAACATGTCTTATAAGACCATGCTTCCAAGAGAATTATCATTAATTACCGATGATTGTTTCTATAAGCAATTCTCTTGCACTAATCAGCTACAGGCAAGAAGCAAATTTCATTATCTGTCCATGTCTGTGGCAACTGTATGTGTGAACACAAGGACACTAAGCAGTACAGCAAACACTGTTTTTCCCTGCTGTTAGCATCCGTGTTTACTTTGTGGTGCTTTTTTTTCTGGCTGCATTCAGAGTCAGAATACATCATAACTGGCCAACAAGGTCTGTTGCACCTCTAAGGTTCCTTCAAATGAACCAGTATTTTATTGAACATTTGGACGAGCAGTATCTTTTCATGGTTTCCCAAAATTTATTGTGATCCATTGCAGTTGAAACAGCACCAATTTCAGGTAGTTACAGGTACTTGTTATGTAAGATACTTGTTCCAAACATCTTGGAGAACTTGCCAGAGTTCTTCAGGCTGTTTCAGTCACTGCTGTAATCCCAGACTGACTCTGTGATGTTGAGATCAGCGCTCTGTGGGGGCCAGACCATCTGTTGCGGGACTTCTTGTACTTCTTGTCGCCTTATATATTTCCTTATGACCCCGTCTGCATGTTTGGTTATTTCCATGCTACAGAATGAATTTGAGATCAGGGAGATACCTAAAAGTCTCTAAGCATTTTTTCATAGACCCCCTCCAGTGAAATTCCAGTTTTCCCTCGTTAGCATGTCCATATGGTGTTTTGTACATGCTAGAAGAAGCTAAATAAGCAGTTGACGCCATGGCTGAACATTTCCTCCTTAAATCTGCAGTGTTATGAGGTCTCAAAACACAGATTCTAACTTCTTGTGTTTCATATATAACAATCCAAAGGAACCAATTAAGTCAACTTGCAGACTGGGCCTTTTTGCATCATTGTTCTTCTCCAAAAATCAGTTTCTGACTCAAACGTCTATGACTGAATTACCCCAGTATTATATATACACAACTTGCCATTGTGTAGAGTAGTTTTACAATGTTTTAGCAGAGTCATAGGTCATCTAGAGATCTCAAGCTACAGTGGAGACAAGTAAGTGCAGGAACTATGTAGATCCACACATCCAGTGTAGAGTTACATCTTGGCCATTTAAAGTAGAAAGGAACTCTGTACATTTTATACACAGAGATGAGCTTTTTGGGGTTAGATCAATGACCAGAGAGGGATTTTAAAATGGGTTTGTGTAGATTCTCAGTCATCCAGATCATGATAATCCTAAGAGTTTCAGTAGAAGACAACTGGACGCTTCACCTCTTATTCAAGTGGCTTCCTCAGTTCTAACTGACTGATGGGGAGTCCCAGCCATATTGTCACTCCCAAATCACATTTCTAATGATCCATTAATAACTCAAGGCTCCCCATCAGTCAGTTAAAAATGAAGAAGCCTGCTGGATTAGAGATGAAACGTCTTCAAGAACGAAAAAGAGAAGTCCAATTGCATTCTGCTGAAGCTCCTAGGATTTCAGTATGATTTATTTTTGCTATATTGGGGATGTTTTATAGACTTAATTCATTGGTGGCTTCTCTTACCCCAGTTATAGCCTCAATATATGGGACCCCAACTGAAAAACTTTGTCTTCATCCTCACCCTTAGGTTCATGCCTGACTTTATGGGTGAGTACATTTTATTCCCTAACTGGGAGGTGCAGTAATGTGTGAGGTTGTGTGAACACTTTTCCCCCCTAAACAAATGATTAAAACCCACACATGTCTGTAATGTTTTCTCTGTCCCAGAAGACACAGAGTATAATTTGACACCTCCTCATGCAGACGGAGAGCAAGAAGCAGAAATAGACAGCGGCGCAGAGCGACAAATGAAACACACAGCGCGACAGAGTCGGAGTCAGGAGCTGCAGACAACTTCGCCTCCTCTTAGCATCACTATAATTATCACTTCTGCCTCAGCTCTGGCACACTGTCATCATGTTAACACTCTGCATTGTGCATTAATCACTGGGCCACAGCTATTGCCACACAAGCAAGATGGCAAAATAGCTCTCATGTATATACACACATACACGTGCAGACAAAGAGAGGCACACATACCAGGCTGTACAATTCCCCCCTTCCCACTGGTCTCAAATGGTAATGAGCTATAATGGGGCTGGGTTAATGAACAGGAGAGGAGAAAAGTTTTGGGGGATGAAGAAAGCAGGGAGGGTGTTTGAGTTCCATCACATGGCTCATTTATCAGCACTGTGTGTCTGTAAAATACCAGACCTCCGTGAGTCATAGTTGTCACTCCCAAAACACCACAATAATTGCGTCTGGAAAGCGAGCCCAGTGAAGGTCAGGACTCATTTTTGCAGGGGACCTGAAGGTAAAACCAATTACAGCTGTGTTGATACATCAGTGCTTTGGTGTTTTCTTGCCTGACTAAAGGTCAAAATCAATCAAAAAAGAAGAATTAAAACAATAGTTGGCTTAAAATCCATAAAATTTGAATTTCAATCCAACAAAGCTGTTTAAAAAATGCTTAACTGTTGTGTTAAAGCTTTCATTTAGGTGTTTCATAAGGCACCGTGTCATGTGTTAGTGACACACCTAATATTCAATCTTTCTGCATCGTTTTGTGCCTGGCAACAGAAAGTGGAACATTTATCTCCTTCTTCATGTGTTGCCTTGTTTGGATCTTGATTTAAACACCATAGGCTCTGGGTTTGTTCTCTTTGTCAGATAGTCCCTGAACACTTTTACCTGTCTTGTCTTTGTGTTTGCAGAGTGCCGTACGATGAAGTCAGTAACCTATGGGAAGATGTCGGGCTCTCTCAACCGAGGCTCCCCCAGGACTGTCATCCAATCACACCGCAGCAAGTCCCCTGCATCTGGTAAGACCGAAAAAAAATAAGTTTCCTTCCTCTGCTTGTCCCCTATTGTTTTGATCCTCTTGTTAATGGAATTTAGCCTGGCATCACTGTCATTATTGTGCGTATTGATGCTTGTGTGCAGCGTCTCAGACCTGGGAGTTTGGGAGTTGTTTATGTCCTAATACTTCCTCATCTGATTGCTGAGTATTTTCTAGCTCATTACTTAATCAGCGTCGCAGCACAGTATGAATAAACACTGCAATGAAATCAGAGTTCTGCGGAGTGTCTGGCGGTGCGTGCGTGTGTGTGCGCGCAAATGTGAGCTGTGTCTCGTTGCATGCACAATATGAATTCAAATGAGAATGATTTCACAAGGGAGTAGAGAAAAATGCAAACAGGGATGAAAAAAAAGAGGTAAAAAAAGAAGAAGAAGAGGGGGAGTGAAGATGAGAGGGAAAGAAGAGGGAATGGGGCTGGTGACTCAATCCTGCAGCTCCCCACAAGCCGTTCTTCACCTGACATACTAATGAAATGTAATAAAATGATGAGAGCCTGTGCTGGTACCTGCTCCATTGTTTAGTTGCCTGATAATATGCCAGAAACTCCTTTTGAGGCAGCAGCAAAACAAGATGTGCACAAAAAAAAGAGCATAAATTCTAACAACTGAATGCAGCTATTCATTAGTGCACCAGTGTGTGTGTGTGTGTGTGTGTGTGTGTGTGTGTGTGTGTGTGTGTGTGCCAAACATTCAGTCTGTCTCGAAGCCGGCGAGGACTTGGTGATTAGTTTAGAGCTTTAACAAATATCAGGTCATTCTTTTACTGATTGCACAGCTTGAGCTTTGGCTGTGTGTAAAATGCCTAGTTATGCAACAGAGCACTTGACTTTTCTTCCTCACTGTAATTATTTTGTGATTTGAGTGCACGGAGACCTATTGGGTTGGGATGATTCAGTGGGTGATGCAACACACAGAAACTACCCCCGAAAGAATTCGTTCCACCTGCTGTTCGAGCACATGCACACATGCACTTTTGTTTTAAAAAGGGGGATTTTTTTTCAAACTCAAATCAACTATATTGCATCGCAGACTGAAAACCTACATATGCTCATTTGTTTTGTGTTGAGCTCCGGAGGACAAAATGAGGAAAAGTAAAAAATAAAAATAAAAAGTTCTGGATGCTTGATGGCTTGAAAACTTTGGGGAAAAGGTTATGAGAATGAGTCATATGCTATCTGATCTCGCTGGCTGCTGCAGGTCTGGAATGAAGGTGTATACTAATGTGTGTGTCTGAGTGTATGTGTGTGTGAGAGAGAGAGAAAACAAGAGACGGAGGGAGGGGAGACTGACTCGTCTTGGTTGCCATGGAAACATAGCACAGCAGGAGCATGTAGCTACAGACACAATAGCTTGTGACGGCCAAATATGGCAGTGACTTCCTGCGAAATGGCCCGCAGTTGAGCTGACTGACGCTCGGTCCTCGCAGGCACCCTGAGTCAGACAGTCCTGCCGTTTTTCACTTCTCAGAAATGTTCCCCCTCTGCCTCTGCTTCCGCTACTTAACATCATCAGATGTTCCCCGAACTGCTGTTTTGCACTGCGCTGTGTTTACTTCGTAAAACATTGTTGGTTTGTAACAGAGGAGCTGAGAGCAGAGCGAAAAACAGGAAATGAAATCTAACTGCAGATCTGCTGTTTGACCCTAACTGACCTGACTGGTCTTTTTTCACTTTAAAAGCACACCATGCTGTCGTCCCTTGAGGAAAATGTGTCCAATTATGAGAGTCAACAACAGCTGATATTGTTTGCTGCACTAGATACCTTACAGAAGTGCCCATTCTGTTCTTAATGTGTAAGTAAGTCATCACAAGTAGGTCTTACTGGGATTCAACCTCAACATAATGAAAATGAAAAGATAGAATGATTTACAAAGTAGTTTTATGTGTTAATGCGGTATCAGCATCATTTCATTCAACAAGGAGTAGTGCTCGACTCATACTGGATTTTTAGGGTCAATACTGATTTTAGGGAGAAAAAAATTCTGATATTGATATACTGGCTGACACTGTTTTATATATACACTCATTTGCCACTTTATTAGGTACACCTTGTAGTTACTGTTGTCTTTCTATCATCCCCAATCAGTCTGCCCATTCTCCTCTGACCTCTCACTTCAACAAAGCATTTTCATTCACACAACTGCCGCTCACTGGATGTTTTCTCTTTTTCGGACTATTCTCTGTAAACCCTAGAGATAGTTGTGTGTGAAAATCCCAGTAGATCAGTAGTTTCTGAATACTCAGACTAGCCCGTCTGGCACCAACAACCATGCCACGTTCAAAGTCCCTTAAATCCCCTTTCTTCCCCATTCTGATGCTCAGCAAGTTGTCTTGACCACGTCTACATGCCAAACTTGTGTAACTTTGTCTGAGTTTTAGGGGTTTAATAAATGACTAGAAAATGTAGAAAAAATATGTAGTTTTGAAAAAACTAGGAGAGACATGATTCCATCTCATGTCAACAACACATTTCCTCAAAATGTGGAAATATTTGATTGAACAAAGGAATCTAACAAGGATGACTACCTGCTGTTCCTGAGTCTGCAGCCTCATCTGTAATGCATATTTCATATGTTATCAAGTATTCTCAATGTTTTCATCTTTCATCTTTGAGTTTGCAGCTTTCTGATATCAAATCTAAAATTCTCATTTAGGAAATATGATTGTCTATATTGCTAAATAAACATTATAGTAACTGACAAGAAAACTAAGAGTGAATATTTTGCAAAAACAATGATTAATTGTTGATTGATATAGAAATTCAATATCAGGTTGTGAGTCCAATAACTGTGCAGAATAATGCATTTTACTTATTTAAAAATGACAATGTGGTCTCATTGCTGCATCTGTTGGGTATTTATTTGCACCTACAGTCAAAACCTTCTTATCTGAGATCTTGACAGTGAAAGTGTAGACATCAGCCAAGACAGCTCTCTCTATTTCTAAATGTTTAGATACCAGCACTAGTAGAGCTCACCCACACTGTCAGAACACAGTAATGAACTCTTTTAAATCTCTGTGCAGGTCTTTGGGTGTTCTGAAAGCAGCCTTGAAGTCCCATATTAATTTTCTATTCAACCAGCACGGACGTGAAATAAGTCTTTATCGCATCTAATAAGCTGGACCAAAGGAGCAGCACAGAGCAGATGTGAAGCGATAGTGAAAGAGAGAGTAAGAGCATGCAGCACAACACGTGTGCTGTCGAACCACCTGGTGTCCATCCATGTGTCTGGCTGTTCCCAAATGTGTGTGTTTGCAGCTGAGACGCCACTGTGGAGCAGAAGTGTGTGTGAGGGACAGACAGGGAGACATTTGCACACTCATACAAACACAAATAACGCGATCAGAAGGTGTGATACTGTAAAATTAAATGAGAAATTGTAATGTTTACCATATACAAATTATTCACTGCCGTTGCAATTTTTTGTTTTGTTATGGCCCTGAATCAAAGTAGGTTTAATGTCGATTTTTGACACAGATTAACTACAAATCAAAGAATCTATTAATGTCAAAGGAAAACAGACTTTTCAGAAGTGATCTAAAGTGCTTCACAGCAAGAAGGTTTTTGCCCTTTCTGTGTGCAGTTTGTATGTTCTCACTGTGTCTGTCTGGATTTTCTTAGAGAGAAACATGCATGGGTTAAATGGTAATTCTGAATTGGTCATAAGAGTGAGTATACATGTGTGTACCCCGTCTCTCACCTAATGTCAGCTGGGATCGGCTCCATCGCCCAGCTGTCATTCTACAGGATAAGGCAGGTACAGCTGATGGATGGATGGATATATATTAAAATGTTGCTTATCAGATGTATTCACCACCTAAATGTCCATTCATTATCTATACCTCTTAATACTCTGTAGGGTCGCGGGGGGGCTGGAGCTTATCCCAGCAGACTCAGGCGAAGGCAGGGGACACCCTGAACAGGTCGCCAGTCTATCGCAGGCAATCAAGCACACTCTCATTCACGTCTACAGACAATTTAGAATCATCAATTAACCTCAGCATGTCTTTGGACTTTGGGAGGAACCCGGTGAAAACCCACGCTGCACAGGGAGAACATGCAAACTCCACACAGAAAGATCCCAGGTGTCCTAACCAGGACGCGAACCGGGGATCTTCTAGCTGTGAGGCAATGGTGCTAACAACCGAGCCACCGTGCAGCCCACCACTTAAATGTGACACACCTAAAGCCAAATGGCTCTGGTGGAACCATTTAGTTTATAATTGTCACATAGCTTGTGTGGTGGAGATATGTCTATTTAACTTTACAGCTACAACACCAGCCTCTGAATTCACTTTTGACAATTAGAAGTTGGAAGATGAATTTGACTTGTGTTGAGTATACAGATCAGTTAAGAAATTTCAAGGATTTGCATACCTCATCTCATCAAATTATGGTCCTTATCCATCTAAACTGTAACTCATTTAAATGGAACCAATTATAATCTATTTTTTTCAGAAATGAGACGACAATTTGGCTGTATTTAAAACAAAAATTAAAACTAGAATTTTCACATTACACAAACAAAATTGGAGTTATGCAACCAAAAACATCTAATTTTGCAAAACACACAATATCAGACAAAAAAACATAGGTTATTGCTTATAAAACTACTTACAAAACAATCACAGTCATTTATTATGTTTGCTGCCAGTACCTCTGCACATTTGCTGTATCACAAAATGACTGTGTGCTGTATCTTTTGTATTGCTTTATCAGACGAGCACGTTGTCTTGTCTGCTTCGAGAACATGAGCCTTCTGAGAAATATGCTGAATCAATTCAGAGTTCCGGTAACAAACAAGTTTTCTGTCTGCTTCCCAGCACAAATAGAAATGAACTCTCCTTCATTATACTTACTGAAGAACATCAAGGCTTAGAGACTTACGTGTTGCATGTTTGTGAGGTGAATCACACTGAAGTCACATAATTCTATTAAGTAGAAGCATGAAGGTGAAGTAAATATGATACTGAATACGTATGAAACTCAACTGAATAAATCTTAAGTTACAAATTACATGTTAACTTCATTGACCAACCATCAGTCAATACAAAAAAGGATTAGATTACGTACAATTTCAGCTACCTTGCAGTTTTAAGGTAAAACTGAAATGCTGCCATGTTTAAAGAAATGCTAGGTATTCCCTCTCCTATTGAAGGTCTGCGTTGGCATCAGTCTCCGCTGTGTGTCTGTGTGGGCAGGTTGCTGCGTCTCAGCCTGACATTGTCATCACTCGAGCTCCATTTTGAGATGATGTCACAACCCCAGCTGAGTGTCTATACACACACATAGACCCAAAAATAATGTGAGAAAACAATTTGCACTCATACATACTTTCTCTCTCTCTGTCTCTCTCCCCATCTCGCCATCTGTCTCTCTGATGCCTCGTGTTCGCTAAAATTAACAGAGGAGTGCAGATGGTGTCGGCAAAGCATCAGTCTGATACTTCAGGGTCTCACCTTTCTCTTTCTGTTATCAGCAACACTGCATGATTGGAGAGACTTTTTGTGGGTGAAGCGTGTAGGCCAGCTGACCCACAAACATCTCCAGGATATCTCCAGAGGATCCGCCGCTGGCTGTGGCGCTCTGTGAACTGTGACCGCATGATGTCTGCAGCCTTGCTCTGTAAAATCTGCTCATGAAGGGTACAAAATGTACTTTCTGAAAACTGACAAGCAGAGAACCAACCAAACAAGAGAAACTACAGGAAAATCTAATTAACAGCCAAGGCAGAATTGATATTTGCACTAAAGGCATAATGACCCAGGCAGCTTTGTGTTTATGAAAAGCAACGCATTGACTTTTCCGCTCTTATGTATTTTCAGCTTGTATAAATGTGCGATGTTTGACTGTGTTTTGCCAAATGCGAAGGATAAATTATCATAAATTACACCAAAAGGCAACATTCTGCTAAACTCACTGATTTTGTTTGTTGAAATCCCCAGAAGACATTTTGGCCTCCCTCATGCATGAACTTCCATATGCTACACGTTTATATTTAGAACCATTTAGTCATTAACCCATTTAAAGTGTTTTTCGTGTAGTTTTTGGAGAAGAAAGATTGAGGATCTGCTTTTTGCATTTCACATTTTGTCAGTGATATTGACCATATGAAATTAAAACTCCTGGGTATACAGTCTTCATTTAGCATATGGCTTTCCACAGTTGTATCTTTTAGTTTTGGTCACAGCATTGTGTTAATATTGGGCATGGACAAGAGGACCTCTCAGGGTGTCCTATGGGGTCTGGCACCAGGACACTGGCAGTGGATCCTTTGGGTACTCTGGCTTGTGCAGTGGGGCCTCTGTCAATCCAACTTGTTCCACTGCATCCTGTTGATGCTTGATCAGAATGGGGTCTAGGAAGTTTAGAGGTCAAATCAACATCTTGGGCCATTGTCATGTTCCTCAAGATGTTCATGATTGTTTGATGTTTTTTCCATGTGGTGGGGTGCATTTTCCTGCAGGGGTAGGCCAGTGACATTTGGGATTTCCATTTGCATGAGGGAGTGTGCTTGTTCTGGGACAATATTTATTTGGGTGTCTTAAGTCTCATCAACACGGATGGCAAAATCCAAGGTTTTCCAGCAGAATACCACATAGTACCAATATGATCAATGTTATTCACTTCACCTGTCAGTGGTCATAATGTTGTGGCTGATCGGTGTATAGCCAATATTTCAACCAACTCATCACACAGCTGAAGGCAGGTATATTAATTGCGAGCACGGCATTCTTGTAAAGTTTTTTTTTGCAACCATAACACTTTCTTACTTAACACAGTAGGTGTGAAAGAAGCTGAAACACACCGTCTTTTGTGGTTGCATTGCATTCTGGCCAAACTGGTACCTCACTCCTCCTCAGCAGAGTTCCTCATGTGTGAGTGTTGACTGGTGATGCCAGATTATTCGAGAAAGACACCATTACATCACATTCATTTGGCAGATGCAAAACCGTTTGCATCCCATAGACATACACTGGGAGCCAGCTGGGTTTCAAGTCTTTTTTGCTTAGGTACCTTTGGACACATGGACAGGAGGACTCAGTTATCTAACCACCACTTAACGTGTATTAAACCTCCAAGCTGGTTTGCAAATACCTCGCCATGATTTCACATCTTCTAGCTCAGCCACTTATGGTAGAAATGCAGAGCAGGCTGCTACAATAGCTATTGCTGTACATTTTAGCTCAGAAATAACATTTTTTCTTTTTTCCTGTGAGGATGTTTGAACACCCAAAAATAGCCCAGAGCCCTCAGAGTCAGTGGTGTCTGCAAGGGGGGCAACAGGAGCTGAAGACTAGTTTGTTGCTTCCAGCTGTTTATTGAATACCTGCAAAATCAAACGGCAGCAACATCTGTATGAGTGTCTCCAAAATGAGAGAAATGCGTACATTTTCACATAACACAGCTGTAATTCCAGTAATTACTTTAATTATAAATTATGCCCAACATGGAAATTGATCAGGATCTAACGGTAAATGATACTGTGTACTTTTCTTCTGTTCAGACAGGTGAGCTGTCACACACAGAGTCACAGTTTATCAGCTGCAGTTAAATCATTTGTTACACAGTTGAATCCTGACCTCCAATAAAGCTGGACAAATGTTTTCTTATCATGGAGATTTTTCTGTTTCACAGCAGGCTATTTGCAGTAGTGACATTACTGTGAATGCATTATAGAACATGACGTCTCTAATCAGTGAAGTAATGAGTAGTCAAGTAACAATAAAGATGAAGCTAAACTTTATTGATCCCTCCCTGACGAATTTTACCACACCTAGATACAAATGAGGCATGGTAAGAAGCAAGACAAGAAATACTAAGGTACAATAAGGATGAAAAAGAAAGATATAATAAAGATTATGTACACCTTTACGTGTACAGATGCAGCAGACTCACCGTTTATGATTTTCACTCAAAATTTTGGAGCTCCAATATAATGGGAGTGAATTAGAGTTTTGGTTGGTGCACTCGGTACTCTGAGGTGATGTATGAAAAAACCCTAAGTCCTATGGTAATGAGAATCACACTGGGTGAATTAGGACAAAAATGTCTATATTTTTATGTATAATTTGTTCACATAGAGGAGAAATTGTGAGGAGACAAGGATAACTGCACTTAAAAATAAAAAAAATTCAGGTCAAAATTTGGAGTGGTTGACATCACACTCTAGCAGAAGAAAAACTCCTAAAATTCCTAAAACGTAAACTATGACTGCGTAACAAATCGTAAAAGATATCAAAACACAGATTAAAATGAATCACATTCAAAGCCTTGCAAACCATTTAAACTTTGAATTAAGTTTCTACTGTAAAGTATGCCGGAGGTACAGGGTTCCAAAGATGGTGGGGTTTTAGCAGTTGTTTGGCCGGCTGTCTATTCATTTCAATGGGGATTTTTTTCTTTTTTTAAAGATTTTTTTTTTGGTTTTTCGCCTTTATTTGATAGGACAGTGGATAGAGTCGGAAACAGGAGAGAGTGGGGAAGGACATGCGGTAAATGCCCGAGGTCGGACTCGAACACGGGCCAGCCGCCACGTCTCTGCATGTGGGTCACGCGACATAACCATTAGGCTATCAGGGCGCCCCCCAGAAGTTATTTTTGATAGTGTTTATGGTTAGCGCTTTTAGTTAGAGCCTTTTCTTGCATTGTTCAGCAGCTTCCACCACAGAACTTGCTATTAGAATGGAAATATTACAGATTTTAGCTAAATTAAACCATTGTGAGCACAGAAAAAGCACATGCCCAGCAGCAGAGGTTCTTACTTTTCATTAC
>OMNN01011215.1:14985-28946 GCA_900302755.1 Chromis chromis
GACAGTGGATAGAGTCGGAAACAGGAGAGAGTGGGGAAGGACATGCGGTAAATGCCCGAGGTCGGACTCGAACACGGGCCAGCCGCCACGTCTCTGCATGTGGGTCACGCGACATAACCATTAGGCTATCAGGGCGCCCCTTCAATGGGGATTTTTAACACAGTTTGTTACGAATTATGTAAAAACCTTTCGACAAAAGTGAAGTTACTGATCAAGCTGTACGTTTTGATATAGAATTTATATGGGCTTCCTCGAAGTTGTCGGAGGAGTTAGGTGCTGAAAATCATGTCGGAAGAATCTATAAGAATAAGTGTGCTTCAGTGCTTATGCATTGGCACACTTATAGGAAACCAAAGTGTGTGATTTATTAACTCTCATATTTACATAGTTTTTAACTATCATCTTTATTATTCCTGAAATTCAGCTTTTGGTTTTTGTGTGCCACCCCAAGATTTTCAGTGATTCCATCTGGCCACCCCACTGAGAAATGTCTGGAGGCGCCCCTGCTCTGTATCCATATAGGATCATTCCAATGGATGACTTTCTCTCTCCACTGAATGCAACACCAATCTGTGTCTTTCCAAGTTTCGCTTCCAGTTTGAATCTCAGTGTATTATTTTGGGCATAGAAGTAAATATCCGAATTGTAGCTGTATTTTTTTTCTACTTCCACCCTTCTGTCTCTCTCTCTCTCTCTCTCTCTCCCTGTATCTCTGTTCCCGGTGCGCGTCAGAGTTTGCGCAAGCATCCTCTCCGCCTCTCCGTGTAGTACAGCGCTGCTCCGTCTCTCCATTCACCACAGTTTACTATCACACTCGGACGGAGCGCGTAGAAAGGTGCTGTTCTTCCTCCTCCTCTTCTTCTTCTTCTTCTTCTTCTTCTTCTTCTTCTTCTTCTTCTCTTTCCCCCCCTGCTTTGGATTATCACTGTGTTTTTCCATCATGCTGGAAGTGGAAGGTAGGAAACCACAATCGGCATTTTTTATTCCCCTTTCAACTTTATTCATTCCTGCTCGGATCGTCCTATGTGCGGGTTGTTTACGGTTCGCTGATGTGACTTTGACTCGTGTCATGTTGTCATTTATTTTTGTGTTAAGAATTCAGCGAGAGATGTCTTTAAATGTTAATGCTTTTTCGTTGTGTAACTGGGAGGAGCGTCTGTCTGTGTGCGTAACGCTGATGCTGAATTTCATCAATGAAGATGTCCAGGAATGGCTTAAACAATAGCACTTTCTTTGTGTTTTCATCATTAGGAAATAATTTAGAAAACAATAATTGTGTGCTAATATGGCAGCCGGTGCTATTTTAGTCTTTTGTGGGCCTTTTCTCATTTGTCTTGAATAATTCAGAAACTTCTTTGATCTCTGCAGGGAGCAAAAATTTCACTTATCTGCTGCACCAACAAGGATAGACTCTGAAAATGCAATTAGATGGACTCTACAAAAAAATAAAATAAAGTTTACATGCAGTAGGCTAATGGAAAAACTGGCCCAGAGTAGCAGAAAATATTATAATAAAAGAAAAAGGTTGGAAATTGCTAGAAAATAATGAATCCGGTGGTGTTTTAAAAAAAAATTCTACACTGGATGTTTTTAATTAGCTGTTTATTGTAAAGGAAAACTTGACACTAACCCTCCAGTCGGACTCGCTGTTGTTGAATCTCTCTTGAGGAATACACAGTTGTTACCATTTTTATATTCTCCAAGCAGTGTCTTGTTGCCAAGAAACAATAACTCCTGTTTTCAGTGGGATGAAAGACGGGCTTATGTTTTGCTGCAACTTAATGATGCCATTAGGGCTTTTTTGAATCTTTTTTTTTTTTCTGCCTGACCACACACAGGATTCGGATGCAGTGTTGATTAATCTAATGCTCTTGTTTAATGAGATGACGCCTCTGGGATTTTCTTGTGCTGTGCTGCAGCGGGAAAAAGTAGACCGAGCTGGGGTCACAAGTACACTTGAATCAAGGATGTGGTTGAAAATGAGGACAGCCCAGTGTTATATGTTGACTTCCAGCCATGCTCCTGATACCTAGAATGTTATGTAATCACTCAGTGCACAAGCTCAGGTAGAAGTGGCTCATTTTCAGGGATAATTAACGCAGCAGGATTTGTATTTTGGGTGAACTAAAAAGGGAAAAAAAAGAGTAGCGTGGATTTCACTGCTCTTTTTCTTCCTCCCTCACTCCCCCTCTTGTCCTCCTCCTCCTCCACCTCCTCTCCTACCTCATTCATGTGAATGGAGAGATGCTGAGGGCGGAAGTGTGGGCTGCTGCTAGACACCAATATAACCGTTCCAGAAAACATGCCTTCACATTTAAAGCATCATCTATTTCGATATTTCTCCACCGGTCCGTCCAACCTCTCATCCACCCTGCTCTATTTTTTCTTTTGTTTTCTTCCTCCAGTAAACGGGACGCCGGCCAGTCAGCTGTCCACTCCTCATTCGGGAAAATCTCCCAGCCCCTCCCCGACCAGCCCGGGCAGCCTCAGCCGACGCCGGGTAAGACGACAATGCACACACACAAACACACACACAAACAAGCACACACACAAACAAGCACACACACAAACAATTACCCGGTAGCATTCAGTGACACTAAATCAGTAAATCTATAACACGTTCCTTCTATGTTCTCAGGAAAAGGACAAAGCCGTGACTGAGCTTAGGCCGACTACATCTTAGAGTCGCTAGAATACGAAGAACCCACAACATCCCGACATCTTTAGTGTCTCAGATTGGGTGGGGCGTTGACCTTTGACCTCACCTTAGTGCTGCTCTGGAATTCCAAGAATGGCAGGCCCATGATAGGATCTGTGTTAAAAGTTTCCAATTCCTTCGATCATGTGGATATTTGGTCAAATCTCCACTAATGCTAACCCATAACTTCTTGTTCTTCATGGAGAACTCTATCTGCCTTTGGTAGCTCAACAGTGAACAATGCTATCACTGACTTATAGAGATCACCTGATGTGTCAGTCGGTAATTTGTGCAATACCCGATCTAAAGATGAGACTGACTGATTGAAATCTGTTTCTATTGTGCAAAAAATGGGTTGCATTCTTTATTAGACACTAAGCAGTGTGTTACATTGCATTTTAGTGTCTTTTAGCAATAAAATTAAAAACAAAACGCAGTTAATTCCAACTGCTGATCTAGATTTTTTTTTTTTTAATCAAGATACTACATGTCATTTTGTACATGTCCTCTTGTATAAATGAATTAGAGACACGTTTTATACTAGTGCATTTGATTATTTCGGCCATTTTTCTTTTTGTCAGGTGTTCTGTCATTGGCCTGCATTCAAAAGAAAAATCCCTGTTAAACCACCAAAACTGAGAATCCGAATCTGTTTTCTGTAGCTAACAGGGAAGGAGCGAGGATCTGAGATGCAACCACACTATGTACACTGTACAGCTCGTTGTTAATATAGACAAAGTACTACTGTGCAGAGCAGGAGCATGCAATTCAAATGGGGGGAAAAAAAACCTTGAATTCCACATCCTGAGCTCATGTGCAGGGTGTTGTGTGTCTGTGTGAGTATGTGTGCGCTCAAGATCAAAGTATTTGTTAATCCAGTCCTTGGACAGTGATGATGGTGAGCTTTTAATATCAGCTTCCGTCCTAATCAGACTCACGTTTTCTCACAGCAGCACTATAATTTGTTGGAGCTCTAAGCCTGCTGCTGATTTAGCTCCTTCTCCCTCGTAAACAAACACTCGCACGCTCAGTTTATGTCAACCTCATACATTCGCAGTATAAGTGAACCTGCCATGTGTTCATATGGGCTGCCATTTGCACGACTCATGTTTTTCCCAAACACAGAAAATCTTTGCTGCATGATTGTACCACTTTTCTGCCTGACAGCGGAGGTGCAGCTATGATTTATTTTGTAATTATTTAGCTATTTATTATTTGTACAGGCACACGGCTTTTTTTTTAAGGGAAGAGAGGCCAGAATGGGGTTTGGAGTCAATACCTCTTAATAGGACACAAAGAAAATTGACTGGTTTGAGAATCATTTCTGTACATAAACGAGTGTGTATGGCTGCGTGTGTGAGTGAAATCAGCACAGCAGAAAGTAGTCATTTGTTGGGCCTGGTAGTTTCAGTCTTGTGCTACATTTGATGAGGCAGGAAGAATTAATGGGTGGTGGAGAGTCGCGCCCGTAGGCTTCTGAATCCATCAGTGATGCGGTTATATTGATGTGGTATGAAGGTCAGCCGGAGCAACAGGAACACATCAGATTTGGGTTGTAGCTGCTGAGAACAGAACAAGGTGAAACAGAGCTTCCACATCCATGCGTATAATGGAACTGGGTCACCATAGATTATAGTGTTGCGAGGAAACGGGTTGGCATGTGAGTGCATGTATAAACTCTCTCTTTCTTTCTGTCTGCTTCCCTCTGAATGAATAAATGTGGGGCAGTAAATGCAGACAATTACAGAGCTCAGTTTCTGCTGTCTCTGTATTCTCTCTTCCCAGATAATTTCCACAGATTCAGAGAGAGATTCTGGGGAGAGAACAGTCAGGGGTGGAGAGGTGAATGAGGGCTAAGCAGATGTGATGAGAAAATTGAGAATTCCTCTCCAAATTCAACCTGTCCTTTTCGCCGCCGTCCACTTTCCTCGTCAAACATTTAGCTTTTGTAGAGCCTCACCGGAACAGCAGTTAAACTCGAGTCTTACACAACACGAGTTGAGTGTGTGTTACTCAAAGAGAGATTATTCCAGGCTTTGTACTCGCTGACACTATATGCTCAGCCTGCGGTGGCTTTGACTGGAAGGGAAAGGGGAGGAAGCCTCACAGCCCATTATCTCTGCTCTCCACCCTGCAGCTTCACACTCCTCAGCCATATTACGTTGTAATTCTCTCTTCTACTTCTTACTTTTTTCTATCCGCCCTGTTAGCGATTCCCTCCCTGTCCCTTCCCATCCCTGACAGTTTCTAATTTCTCTTTCACTCCATCTCCCTTTCCCCCCAACACCCATCCCCCCATATGCATGGGTATTAACTTCACAGGGAGAAATCATATTCCATCATTTCCCTTGTAGATGATTTCTAAGCTGCTTTGAGAAGCCCAAGACACTATTTGCACATTTTCTGTCCTTTTCGCCACCTCTGTGTAAACTCGTATGAATAATCATAAGTGTAGAATACACACACACAAATCCTCTCATTGTCAGCCTTGTTAGGCATGTGGATACCTTTTCTCATCACAAAAAGCATAACTAATCAAACTGTGACTCAAAAATGGTCCTTTTCCTTGAATCTGACTTTTAACATCAGGGAATGTAATATTTTGGTCTGATGGTAGCTAAAATACAAGCAGATAAAACATTTAAAGCTACCTAAAAAATGAGCTTTACCTTGTAAAATAAAGGTTACCAAAAAAACAAAAGGTCCATTTCACCGAGCAGCCACAGAGTCTCAGTGACCTACTACGAGTGTTGCATTTAAACAGTTCACCTCGCCGGACCCTGCATTTAAACACTTAGAGGCACTTTGCTGCCTGAAGTAGGTTGCTTGCACGGTTCAGACCATTACAGCCTATTTCCCCGAGCAGAATGTGCAGGCATAGCGATGCACCATGGCTTTTTCCCCTTTCTTTTTTTAACGCATACATGGCTGTAGGCACACAGACATGCACACATTTCAAAGAAATTGCGCATAGAATCACTTACACTGTCATGCATAGTTAAGAAACAGCACTTCTATACATGGAAACAGCATTTATGCACAGGGAGTAGACAGTAGCTTGGTGCACACTTGCACATGTCGTGTGTTTTATACATTAGGTGCACGCTTTGACCCATTTTTTATAAATTATCAACAGAAGCATGAAAGAGTGGTCTACATTCACAAAGTCATCCATCCCCCCCTTTCTCTTCCCCTTTGCACTTCTTATAATCCTTTTAAGGCCACTTGCCTCACCGAGAGCACCCTAGATTTCCACATTCAGCTTGCTTTAATATTTCATATTAAACCCACAGACACGTACGTCCACACAGGCCCACAACCCGAACTGTGTTTTTCTGTCAGTATCAGCTCTGGAGCATGTACAGATTGATCGAGTGAGCTGGCGAGGTCACAGCTCTCTGCCGTCTGTTGGCTCGATTAGGTGTGGAAAAAAAACACAAGCAGGGGAATAAATCATTTACAAAAAAAAAAGAGAGAAGACAATAGATGTAGAGTAGCAGCTGACAGATTGAAGGCGAGACAAGCAGAAGGTCTGTGTCGCAGCACAGTCAGGTAGCTGTTTGTGTGAGCGTGCGAGAGAGAGAAAGTGCTAATTGCATCCGTAGTATGTCACCTACATCCTCCTCTCACCGTTTAGTCATTCATGTCCATGATCCATTGAATTGCATGCTCCGTCTCTCATTCTTATCGTCCATATTTTGTGTTGGGTGATTCATTATTTAATTATTTGTGTATGTGTGTGAGTGTGTGTGTGTGTGTGTGTGAGAGAGAGAGAAAGAGAGAGAGCGCCAACTGAAGAAGAAAGTGTGCATTACAAACATACTAATTGTTGTCTTATTCATCCATGTGAGTGTACTGTTACTAAAGATTGTACTTTGTTTTTTTGGGGGCTGTAATATATTTCTTATTTCATGTTGTGTTGATGTCATTAGATGGTTTGTCCAATTTTGTTTCTATGACTGCCATAAAAGACTGGCTGCACCACACGAGGAAACTGTGGAAGATGCAATTGCTTTGATTTTCAAGTTTTCTTTTGGACATTTTATTCCTCCAAATTATTACGATTCAGATCTGCTTCTATTCATATCGTTAATGCATCTAAAGCATTTTGCAGTAGGCTTCCATTCACACAGCATGCAGTCCGTCTTCTACATGTTGTGATTTGGCCATGTGACGCAGCCAGCTCTTTCTCGGCTCATTTGTTTCTGTTTGTGTTTCCTTTGCTCGATGTATTCATTTCCATTTGTTGAAAGTCACCATTAAATTCATTGTCATTTCATTTTCATTTTGCCTTGCTTTATTCGCCTCATTTTCACTCAGCACTGTTGATCAACAACTGTTCCTCATGTCACGGCATTATTAAGACAATTAGGAGGATGCCGATTGTCTTCATATACACGTTTACCAGCGTTCGCCTTCGTTAAACTTACTTATGCATTCAGCAGAGCAGGACTGATAATACAATACAAACTCAGCCCCAGAGGTGCATTTATCCCACAGCTTCTGTTCTGGATTTTCTTTTTCTATCTTAGGGCGGGGCAGCCTAAAGTCTCCCTCCCTTTTTTTTAATTTCCCCAGAAGTATATAATCACGTTCCTGTGATTCTCTGGGATTGCAGTCCGTCATGATTGTGATTAGAAACCTTCACTGTGTCCAACTGGCAGAGCTGAAAGACAGAATCCTCTAACCAGTGTTGATCTCTTCAGATGAGAGTCAAGTAGATTATGTTTTCTGTCTGTCTAGACACCAAAATAAGAGTCGAGAAATATTATCTCCCTCTACCTTGTGCTCTTATAAGAGACAGAGGAGGAAGCTGGGACACAACAACATAGCCCATTTCCATCAAATCTTATTAGACTGTTCCACCGGAGCAAACACTAATAAATCCTGCTTTTGCTGGATATTGCATGACAGTGAAAGTGACAAGAAATGCTGCCTGGAGGAGAGGTCTGACTCTCCCGGCCTCAGGGACAAAGAGCAAAAAGGGCTTTAGGATGTGTGTCGTAATCTGATTCGAACAGGGACGTGGAGGACAAAGCTGGCATTACACTTACGTTGGTTATGTAAATGTGTGGTGCATTTTTAATGCTCAGCTCTACAGTTGACAGATTTCCTTTTCAACTGCAGAATAAACCATTATTTCTGCTGCTCCACGTGTACTTCTCAGATGATGCTTCACGTTTAAGGTCAACCACGGACATCCTGTTTAATTCCTGTTTATGCGCTGATCAGTATTCTGTTGCCGTGCGTTACCCTTGCAGGTTTGAAGAGCAGTGGCTCCAGCCGTGATGTAAAAGGTTTGTCGGTGTGTTTTTTAGTGCTGTGAGTCATAGCCGGAGCAAAAGTGTAGAGATGTAGAGCTAGGAATAGTGTGTGTTGTATTGTGCAACAGGGAGAAAGCTGGATGGTCTAACAATAACAAGACAGCTCCTGCCAAATCTCATGATCAATATCAACCAGACCAGACTCCATACATCTTTCTTTTCTGTCTCCTCACCTCCCAATCTCTTTTTCTCACTCTTGTCTGTCACTCCATCTGTCTCATAGTTTTTCACACAGGAACGAGAGACACAGTTTTCATAGAAGGTTGAACCTACCTCCCAGCCCGCAGACAGGAATGGCCATATATAGGCTTCTGTCTCCACACTGGAAGCCTCATAAGCTGCTGCTCTCCTCTCTGTGAGCAGTTTCCATAGCAACAGTATTTTGTTTCCCTCAGTGGCAGGAAGAGAGAGAGAGAGATAGGAGTTTGAAATGAGAAAGGGAGTAGAGGACAGGGCTGGATGTGCGATAAGGGCACAAGAGAGGTAAATACACGAGTCGGGATGAGGAAATAAAAGAGCAGAATAGGGATGTTTTTGAGATAAAGCACAGGAGGGTCATCAGCTTTATGGGTATTAAGTGGGTTTTCTTGTTCCGGGATGAGTGCCCGACGAAAAACAACATTACGTAAACCAAATTCAGCCTGACTCATAGCTACAATCACCTATTCTTTTTCAGGTCACAGCAGTGGAGATGAACAAAAGAGCTGACGGTGACTTGGGCAGAGATATAGGGCAGTTCGGTTCTGTAAATAGTTTTAAGATGTAAGTCATTACGATAAATACTCTCTGGCATGACAGCAAGCTGCATAAATGACCAGGATGTTTTTCCTTCAGCTCCCATAAAACATTTTTTTTTTACATGAAATAGATCACTTTGTAAAACCAGAAGGATGGTATGTGACTTCAGTGACATGGCATCAAAGCAGAAGTTTTTCATGGACTGCTACCATGCCATAATAATGTAGTGCTTTGATGCCAAATTTCGCCTCCTTTTCCACATCATCCTGTTTGAAATGCTCGCTGGATTATTATCACAACCGCAGCCAGCATCCATTAGCTCAGCAGCACTTTTTAGATCTTATCTGCTCCAAGTAGACAGCAGTGATTGATGTGCAGATGATTCCATGTGGCTTGAATTCAGGGAAGCGCATCAAAAATACGTCTGGCTACACCTTCGCTTCGAAATGAGAGATGAAAGAAAAACGTGTCGTCTGCTAGTGATTTAGTTATCGTCTCCTTGATTTCTCTGGACAGTTACACGTGAAGATCAGCTCATGCAAAACAGACAGAGAAAACTTGTTAATAATGCACATCAGGCAGACGACTTTATTTTAGTCCACTTCCATCACTGGCCAGTCTGCATATTCCAGCTGCACCTGTGGGATTCATCCGAGCACTGCAAACCCCAAAGACCTCAAAAATGACTGCGGGCAGGAGAGAAGGATTTGAGCAGATGGGAGGGGAGGGGAGAGGAGGGGAGGGGAGAGCAAGGACAGTGGGAAAAGATACATATTGAACACATGAAAAATGTTCACCCTACAAACGAGGCATATTGAGATTGTTCAGATGTAGTAAAAAGAACCTGAAGCCGAGAGCAGAAAGATGGACAGGAGTGGAGGAAAGGATGAAATGCGAGATGGGGGAGATTCTCATTTACAGTCCTGACTAGATCCTCGCTCCCCATCCCTGTTGCTTCCATGACAACCAGACAGAAGGTTACAAGGTGGAGGGCGTAATGAGTTTTAGTCTTTAGATAGATGCAGACGCCTCATCTCAGCCACTCTCTTTCACTTTAATGACCTCCTACTTACTAATCCGATGAAAGGCAGCATTCATCTGCCTTTATTAGTGTCACCAAAACCTGTGTTTTTATGTTTTATTAAAGCCAGTAGTGAGGAGTGAAAGGAGGATGCAATTAGATCGGATCAAGTTGTGAAGTGAATGGAGAGGAGCTTATTTGGATTTCCAAATATGGACACGCACGCACGCACGCACGCACGCACGCACGCACGCACGCACGCACGCACGCACACTCACACACACACACACACACACACACACACACACACACACACTCAGGGGGGTTTGCTGAATAAGTAACTGGTTTATATTCAGATCAGTGGCTTAAGTAAATCTGTTCATGAGCACAGTGTACACACAAGCCAGAGCGGCACAATACAGCTATGCAGAAACAAAGACAGACTTAAGGATGTTCTGAGGATGAGACGAGTTGCACAATGTCTCTTTGTCTATTTTTGGTCATGCGTGTTTGTTTTGGCCGAGAGTGCAGCAGAAGGGACTGTGGTGGTATTTTGTGCAGTGTGAAGTGGATTACAAACTATTTTGGGTAATACCACGGATTAAAATATTAGTCTTTTTTTCCCCCTTGTCATCCTGCTCTCTGTCTCTGTCTTATGTTTCAGGGGTCCCAGGGTTCTTCCACCTCTCTGTCTTCCGCTAAAGTTTCCAGCTCAGTGGAAGACGGGGATGGACCCGTTACAGAAGGTGAGGAAAATGTTACCGTCTGTCCCTCAGTGGGCGAAGGCCTTTGACTTGCAAATGTCGTGCATGTGTGACTCATGTTCATGACCTTTGATGCATCTGATTTGTACACCCTGTTCTCAACACCTCATTTTTTTTTCTCACACCTTTCCCCTCCTCTGTCTGGTGTCTTTCTCCACCTCTCTGTCGCACTGACAAAATGATGTGCTGGTAGATTTAGTAAAAGATGACAAAGAAATAAGTTTAGTAATCTCTTTTGAGTCAGGTCACTCCAGTATCATCGGATGTTTTCATCTGTGATTTTACTTAATTATGAAGAGAGTCCAGGGAACCTTATCAAATGCTTTAAATCATCACATGCAATATTATATAACTGAGCATTAATTGCATATATTTGCATTTTGATTTGCCAGTTGGTTCCGCATTAACTTTTCTATTTGCCAGCTTGATTACCATTGACAGAGAACTCTGCAGAGCATTACTGTGACTAAATGTTGACCGTGGGATGTAACTAGAACCCCGTCTGACTCTGAAACTTAAGTTTAAATGATTTAAAACTGATAGAACTAAAGATTTGTTTTTAATTTTAAAATAGCATCTGTGTGTATTTTACAGTTTATTCAGTTGTAAATAGTTTTATTAGTCTTACCTTTATGTTTGGTTAGATATCAACTAATTATTTGCCATCATGATCAAAACTTTATAAAGTTCCTTATGTCCTTTGAATCCTGCAAAAAGTGAGCAAAACACTGCACTAATTATGCGTAAACTGGTTTAGATTCCTGAGTCCCTCAGCTGCTCTAAACCTTGTTCCTCCTCCCTGCAGCTGAGATTCTTGTCGATGAGGTTCCAGCTGTGCCGTCCTACATATCAGACCGCTACAAGGTGGGCCGGATGTTAGGAGACGGGAACTTTGCAGTCGTGCGGGAATGTGTGGAGCACTCCACGGGACGGGAGTACGCTCTGAAGATCATTAACAAGGGCAAATGCAGAGGCAAGGTAAGGAAACGTCGACAAAATGCAACTAAAAAGCAAAAAGTGTACTTTACAAGTCAGCTCCAGTCAAAAAGAAAAAATGTTACTTGTCTTAAAAGTAGGATTACATTTGTTGAAATGACAAAAAACTACTCTCGATGCCAGTTACCATTGAGAATATCAATACAACTAAGAACAGCAGCTTTTTTTAATGCTTTATGCAATCATGTTTTCAGTAGTTAACTTTAGTTTTATTAACTCAAGAGCTTCTCCACCCATAAAAATAACATTTTACATGAAACTCATCCATTGAATTTTTAGGCTGACATGTCTATTAGGTAGTTTTCTGCAGTGATGTAACAGTGTAATCCAGTGTGTGTCCGTACATCATGATATCACAGTTGACTATAGCTGCAGAGCACGATTCTGACAATACAGACATCTGACAAACTTGATTCCTTTAATAAATGTTCTGCTTGGCTATAAAATCTTATTTTTTCCTGCTAGGAGCACATGATCCAGAACGAGGTGGCCATCCTCCGCAGGGTCAAACATCCAAATATCGTCTTACTCATCGAGGAGATGGACACTTACAACGAACTTTACTTGGTCATGGAACTGGTCAAGGTGTGTGGCCATGTTTGTGTGCTGCAGCTACATGTTTATTCTTATGTTTGTGCACCATTTGTTCTGGTTATAGGGACCAGCTGGGATATTATACCAAATTGAGATAATGGACAGAGGCATTCTCTTCTACATGATCATTATGTCAAATCTGAGTGGGACAGAGAGGAGAGCAGAGAGGCAGAAATGGTGACAGTAACAGAGCAGCAGCATTCAACCAGCGAAGCAAATGATGAATTCCGAGCAGTGGCACAGTATGGGATCGAGAGAATCGGTCTGTGGCCCCGAGCGCTTGTGTGGTCACATTCTTCATTCTCTCTCTCTCTCTCTCTCTCTCTCTCTCTCTCTCTCTCTCTCTCCTGCTTTCTGAGTCAAGAAATGTTTGTGCATAATTCAGGAGCCAGGAATGTGATCCATCTGTTCGTACCGTGGCGTGGAGTACTACAGAATATAGATGAGAGGCAATCTGTGGGAGAAATGTGTGTACGTGTGAGCTTGTCCAAAGTAGGAGGATCGAGAGGAGGCTGAGGATGAATGAGGTGGAAAGAGTCACTGGCAGAATGACAAGGAGCGAGAGAAGGAGAGAGACGGATAGGTGTAGTGAGGGGAGAGGAGATGAGCAGAGAGGAAGGGAGATAGATGCTGCAAAATATGGCTGAAAGTATGGTATATACAAAGCCTGGTTCAGTTTCACTTCATTTAATCATTTAAAGGCTCATTGATTGACAGAAAAATTACCATAAATGAGCCAGAGTTAGTCCTATAGGGTAATTTTAGAGCACTTCTGAGCAATAATGTGCTCAGACAATAATTTGTGACAGTTTTAGGAATGAATGAATGACACCAGCATGACTAAGTAATGCCCAAAAAGGAATGGCTTTTGAATAAAGAATGAAAAACTTAACTAACATTTTTTGGGATGCCTCGCTTCATTTCCCAGTGACTGAACTGGAGAAACTCCCTAACAAGAATGCATGCTTTTGCAATGCAGTGTTACATTTAGATACAAGGCTCGAGTGTCCATAAACCTTTGACCACACAGCAGAAGTATAGAACTGTAGCTACACTGGTTAGAGGCTGAGCTGTGACATTTGACAGCTCTCATATTTAAACAACTGTCGCTGTGCAGGTCGAACCCTGACAGTGTGTCTGTGCTTCAGGAGAGAGAGGGAGAGATTCGGCCCTATTTTAAGCCTCTGTTCCACTTAGTCCACTCAGGGAGAGACACACAGAGGATGAGAGCGCTAAGAGGAGGGTGAGATTCAGACAGAATGCAAAATACGAGACTGACAGAGGGAAAAAAAACAGAAAGAAAATAGTAGAGCATGAATTCATGAAAAAAGATTAAAATGAAAAGGAAATATTCAAGATAGTGGAAGGATACGTTTCAATCAAGGTGAGGAATGAGGACACAGTTGATCCCTCCAGCTGCTGAGCAGACAAAAAAAAAGAAACAACTTGCTGCTAAATGAACTTTTTTTTAGCAGGAAAACTCTTTTCAGCAGAAAAGACGAGCGACTGTGAGAACTTGGAAGTGAATCTGTCAGGTTCTGTGTGTGTGTGAAGACACCAAACAAAATGCTGCGAAATTCCTCGCTGATACTGACAGTCCACTCGTCCATCATGACTTGTCCGCAGGGGGGAGATCTGTTCGACGCCATCACCTCCGCCAACAGATACACGGAGAGAGACGCCAGCGGCATGCTCTACAATCTGGCCAACGCCATCAAATACCTCCACAGCCTCAACATTGTGCACAGAGACATCAAACCAGAAAACCTGCTGGTGAGTTCACATGGAATGCACACATGGTCATATAACTTGCCGCAGTGTAGCCC
>OMNN01011236.1:3957-14672 GCA_900302755.1 Chromis chromis
CTATTCCAGTGTTCTCTGTGCACAAGCATGAACATGCATGAACACAAATGTGCACAGAGAACACTGGAATCGGGTTTTCTGGTTTGGTCCAAGCCACTTGGCCACAGAGGAGCGGAAGAGCAGTGGGAGGAAGAGGGATGGTACATCTGGCACATGCTAAATATCTACAGATGCTAACTAGCTAATATTAACAATCCATTTGAAGAAATACAAACTATACTTTTAATTTACTCCCTTTAGAGTATTCAGTAATTTCTCCTTGAAATCTTCTCTTTTTTCTGTTATAACTGGAAAAAACCATGCACCATGTTAGAAAAATGACCACCATGCTGCATGTTTTAAAGGTCTCACATCTTCCTCCCAGATATTCTTCCGTTTTTCTCATACTGAACACCTTCACACCGCACAGAAATGAGATGTTTTCTTGGCTTTAAAAGGGAGGAAGAGGCGAGGTGGAGGAGACATTCTGGGCTTTCCTTTTGATTTCACTCCTCCGGTGGCACGACAGGCCTTCACATGCAGGCGTTAGCAGTAGCCCTGACACCCTGCTTGGTCAGTTACATGAGGGGAGGCTGACTAACAAAGTTAAAGTATATTGGGTTTGTTATACGACCTTTTTAGGTTGTGGGAGTAGAAAGGGATGGGATGTTTTCTATCTAGATTTCTGCTTGTCTGTGAGTGTGTGTGCACTAACATGTGCATATCTTAGTTTGCAGCTGATCATAAAGCTGCTGAAAGTCTTACTTCTTTAATAACTCTGTATAGGAGATCTATTTTCTTATGTACAAATGGCAAAGGATGGAGGAAGGAAATGTATGCAGATTTTAACATTTAACCCAAGATTTCAGCTGTGCTCTTTCCTGCCTAACATTTTTATTATTTCTGTTTTCCTCTCTCTCCCATTTCTGTTAGCTGCCAAGTACAATGGTGAACTCTACAACAAGCGTCGACTGATGGTAGAGCTGCCAGCGAAAGGTGGCCTTCCTCTCCAGCCCATGGGTAATTCCAGACCCTCCATGGGCAACATGTCGTCAATGACTCCGCCAATGACCACCAACCCCATGACTTCAAACCCGATGACTTCCAATCCCATGAACCCCACCATCACCCAGATGACTTCAATGGCTCCCATGACGTCTATGACTCCAATGACATCTATGACACCCATGACCTCTTTGACACCTATGACCTCGCTCGCCCCGATGACCTCCATGACTCCTATGACCTCCTTGGGTCCACTGACTCCAGAGCCGGTGGCCACCTACGTCACTGAGATGCCCAGCATCTCCTCTGTCTCAACCCTCCCAACAGAACGGCATTTAGCCGCTGGAGGGGGACACAAGCCAAACGGCCAGAAACTCAAAAGCAGCCATGGTCACGCTGCCCACAGCTCTCACACTCATCTTCACAGCCACAGTAGCAAGCCGCCAGGACTTGGGGCTACCTCCCTGGCACACATGGCGGGGACCATGCCAGGTGGCACATCCCTGGGCATCTCCAGGGCCGCTGAGACCACCATTGGCCACGGCTCAGCAACAATGGGCCGCCCAATGGCATACAGTTCCAACACAATTGCGGCTGGGCATGCGATGGGGCTGGGGCTGAAGGCCTGGGACGGTACTGAGACGGTGGGCCGGAGAAAGACCTACGGGCACAAGAGGCCTCAGTGTACCGTGCTGGAGCCGAACCAGCTCCACAGCACCAGAGGCCACAGCCACAGCCAACACTTCCTCCCCACACAGCCCTACTTTGTGACCAACAGCAAGACAGAGGTGACTGTGTGAGAGAGGAAGAAAGGGAGACAAAGAGGGGGACAGGATGCATGTGGAGTGGTGGCACAAGTAATCTCTGAGTGGAGACACCGACTCCTGGGGTGTTCAGAGGTGCAGATCTACATGTGTGTTTGTGTGAGGCTCGTTGGTATACTGTGTCTGAGTGGGTTTCTCGCTTCACAAACAGAGTTCACCAATCATATCACTCAACAGACCTTTGTCGTCAAGAGGATGGCGCCCGAGTTGGTGGCATCTGAAACCATTCTAACTAAGAGCCTACAGAGCAGGGATGTCTGTACACTTGTGGTGATATTAGAGTGTTGTCTCAGAGCCAATAACCACTCTGAAATGATAATATCTGAGTAATACAGTGTGACTACACACAGTGGGAAACTGCTGATATGAATGGATTGGCTTTAGGGACCAAACCTGAGAAGCAATATAAGGGATCAAGTGTAAAGCACTGAAGCATCGGGGAAAAGGAGAATTACGACAAGTTTACCCACAAACCTCACAACAAGAGGTGTGCTCATCTGCCCAACAAAGCACTGAATGGCTTGGAAGAAAATAACATTCCCTCATGATTCACACTCAAATCTCCTGAGGGCTTTGAAGCAGACACACATGATGAGGGCGCTCAGCTTTGGACTGCAGACATGCAGGGCTTTGTACTGTGGCTATTCAGAAGCGCCTTCATAAGCTCTGCAGCTGAAGGTCGCCCCTTTTTCCACAAGGCTCCAGCATGGAGAATGGAGGCTGTCGCACTGGCATTGTTCTGTTCTGATCTCATCTGTGTGGTGACAGTCGGCCCAGAGGAGGGATAAGGAGGCAGGGAGGCAGCATCTGGGTGATGCTGCAGCTAGCAGAGGCTCCTCGGAGCATCATGCTTACACACACATTCAGAAATATACAGACACATTTTTACACACACAGAAATATATACTGTAGAAACACCACACACCAGGGTCTGGCTGATAAGGGTTTTTTATAGAGTGATGCCAATAATTATCAAATTTGTTTGCACTCTAATAATTTTAATTCAGTGTTTCCCCATAATTAAATCTTGTCAGTGAATTTAGATCATCAAAGTAACCTAAAACTCTCTTTTGAGCCCTGAGAAATTTTAATTGTAGAGACGGCAGCTAAGTCAGAATGACAGACCTTATCCAATCACTGACAGGGTGCAGTTTGGGATACATAACTGCTTTTAAATTTAAAAAAAAAAAAATTGCACACATTTTGAGAGATATGCTTTCTTGCCAAGTGTTAGATAAGAGGATTGATGCCACTTTTATGTCTGCACGTTAAAAAATGATGCTACAGGCGGCGTAGCTCAGAACAAATACTGGAAACAGGAGGGGAACAGTTAGCCTGGTTCTGTGCAACAATAATGAAATCTGCCTACAAGCACCTCAAAACATCACTAATTAATATGTTACATCTAGTTTGTTTAATCTGAAGCTGAAGTGTAAAAAAGGACATCCTGTGGTTTTAAGAAGGGTTATGTGCCAGACTAACTGTGAAGTAACTTCACACCAGGTTGCCAGGCAACAAACTGTTGAACTATTCCTCTGAAAGAATAAATAAAATGTGCAAAAAATAAATCTGTTTTAATGTAGCTGTGGTTAGGAAGGGCCTTGATCATGCTGGAAGTGGACAAAATGACTTATTTAATCAGAAATACGTTTGATGTATTCATCAGTTTGGGGTTAACACAGACCATAAACTATCCTTCTAAGTGGACCAAATGTGAGTTCTCAACATGTTGTCTTTGCACTTTGCATAGGATGTTATACTCATTGGCTCTGTGGCAAAAAACTGCTGTGAAAAGTGGGTGTGACGGGAATAAAAAAAGACACATTTTAAGACAGTGCTACAAGAAACTAGGCTTGATTAGATCACTCACTGTACTCAAGCTCTAGCTGGAAAAAGGAAACATCACAACCAGCTGGAAAAAATCTATCTGGGTTACATGACTCAAACATAAAAATAAATCCTTAAGTCTGACAAATAGGCCAAATCTTCTAAGGGTGTCTCCGAGCCTGTTGGCTTATTTCTTTTTTTAAGTGAGATGTTAGCAGCTGCAGCCACCAATTTGTCATTTAAAGTGCTCCTTCCACCTCTATTAATTAAAGCTGGGGTAGGCAGTATTTCTGGAGGGGGCAAAAGTCTCATAATAACCTTTCAGCATCTTGTAATTCAAGTGATTTGAGAGAAAAGTCGACCCATGCCCTTCGTTTTGGTTTTGCTCTCTGTCTTTAGAAAATCTAACCTATATAATCTAATGGGAGACTCTGAGCAATCACACTTGTTTTTACAAAGAGCAGATGAGATCATAAATAGAACAACAAAGTCCGCAGTAAGAACAGTACGTGATGGTGTAACTGGTTAAACAGTGGACCTTCCATGACAAGAGTATGGGTTTGGATAACCTGTGAAAACAAGTGCATTTTGACATTTTTTTGTGCATTTGAAGCACATGACTTTGCTTGTTTGGTGGGAGGGGCTTTGGACAGAGAGGGTTATTTTGTTGGTTTTTGCCCTTTCCAGATATCTGCCTACTGCAGCTTTAAGAGAATTAAGATGATCAGCCTGTAATAAAAATGGGAAGCATTTGGCGTAAGTGTAAACTCTCAAAATTTGTGTGCAGACCCAACCAAAGCACAGTTGACGAGTGGCTCAGGCAGCATCCCACTAACAAAGACAGATTGTGCGGACATTTGTGAATAGAGAACAAGCAAAAAAACGGCCATTTTAAAGCATGAGAATATAAGAGGAAGAGGTGCACATGACAATCTGGTGAGAGACATTGACTTACAGTGTGTATACCACAGACACATTTTAGTGCCAGATCTACACACAGTTTGGGTACACTTTGTTACCTGCCTGCATGTAGATTGGAGGCGCAAAGGGGGGCACCTAATACTGCAGCTCCTAAATCAAAAGCCAGATGGAACAACTAAGCCAGCTGAGTGTGAGATAAGGGGGTGTATAAGGGGAATATTCTTGCCTCATGCTGTGGAACCTCCTGCTGCCTCGAGGGGCCGCATGGCTGGAAACCCGAGACCAGATTGAAGGCATGGAACAGGATTTAGGAAGTCTTCGGAGCATTAAAATGTGTCACCTACACACCCACACCTTAACACATGCGCGCACACAGACACACTCACATGCACAGAATATATTACAGGGTGGACTTTTTCTTGTGCTCCCACAGTGCCGAGCGGCAGGTGTCATCGCAGCACAGAGACAAAGAGTCAGCACTGTTACTGCGCCTGTTGTACATGAAAGACTGTGAAAACTCCAGACCTTGGCCCCTTTGTAGCGATAACTGATATTATGCTTTTTATATATATAAATATACATAGCCTTTCTCTCTTTATCTATTTCTTTTTGTCCTTTCTTCTTCTACACTTCTTTTCACCCTTTCCTTCCCTTTTCGCTCCCTCCATGTCTGAATGGAAGACCTTCAGAGCAGAAATATCAGAGAGGAACAAAAACACAGGGCTGTGATTAATCTTTTCTCTAACTCTGCCGTACAGTTATGATGAGACAGTGAGTAATAATAGTAATTCGCCTCCACCTTGAAAGACATGATTGGTTTCCCCATGTGCATTGTTCTAACAGAAAATATAAGTGATTGATTCTGTGAGCCGAAAAAATGGAATTCAGTTGGTGTGTCCTCCTGAACACCGTGCACATTTCACTGTCTATAAAGTCGTGTGTGTCCATGTGTGTGTGAATCCAACGTCGGCATATGATTATTGTCTCTGAAAGAAATCATAACTCAAGCAAACAAAGTCAATCATATATAAATGGGATTTACAATCCCATAAAGCTATTTGGGCCCAATGAGAATCCTTTGCAGCTTTTGTCTTTGTTTTCCCTCCTTTCTCGTTGTATTTGTTTTCTCCTTTTCCTGACAGATGGTTGGTTTTGTTTGTGACGGAGTTGAGAAGCAGGTCAATGTTTGCTGGATGTGCATTATCAGAGCCAATTGACTTAATCCAGCAAGGCGGAAACGTGGAAATGAACCCTCCTCGCCACCCCTTTGCCTGCCCCATTCTTAAAACCCATTCGGCTCTGCAAAAGCAGCCACTGGAACAATTGGTAAACAGGCAGGACAGTGGAAACATTTGGCAAACAAGACCAAATACAGAGACAAAAAAAACAACAAAAGCACCTCATCACTCACCATAACAGCCAAAATAAACCCGATAGAAAGCAGGGAATTGGTTGCACTGGCTGGGTCACGGTTGATGGGGTCAGGGGCACAGATGAGTGGGTCCAGGAGGCAGTCGTGTCTGACATTTGTCATCAGACGAGTCAGTCGGACAAAAAAAAAAAGCCATAGCGGAGACAAAAGGACACAGGTATCCAAACAGCCAGTTCAGTTACAGAGCCAGCAGGAACTGTGGAACCGCGAGTCTTTATGTTCATCATTTATTGAACAGATAATCTGGGAGACTCTTGTTTAGCTGCAAACAATTTAGCGCTTGAATGTAGTGTTTGAACTCAGTGGCTCAACGTTCTGTAATATTAAAGACAGCACTTAAAACTAGCAAGGTTTCTGGTTATAGGTGGATTCACTCATGGGGCCAAAGTAATACGTACAAATGTTTCATGTTGTCCTCAACTTTGGGGAACTTTGGCACGGGAATTGGCACTGCTGACCAACAGCAAGTCCTCCCTGTCTAAAATAGAGGAAACTATTGTAGCTTATTAGCTGTGCTTCACTTTAACCTGCTCCACAACAGATGAAAGGTTTAAGGCAGGACTTGATCCCTTTAGCGATCAGGCGTACTTACAAGCTTTTTGCTGCTTCAATAACTCTTTGCTGAACTGATGTACAATCATGAGAACAAAATGCCAAAAGGGGAGTAAACAGTCCAGTGAAGAGAAAAGCAGCAAAAAGCTTGGAGAGCTGTTGTGACTGTTTGTACTAACCTGGCTGGCTATATATGCTAACTAGTCTAAACTCCTAGAACTGCATATCTCATAAGACTGCCACTTTGCGGTGTGCCCAGGTCTTTAGTCAGTCACACCTTGCAGCATAATGCCAGTAATCACCTTCACCTTTACTGCCAACCACCTACCATGACACTGCCAAATGAGGTCCAGCCGTAAGGACGAACACTCAGTGTGAACTCTCTGCTCCGAACCACCAAAGTCCTGATTGCCCCGTAGGCCTGCTGCCTGCCACAGCTTAAAGGTTGCTCTTGTACTATTTTTTCCCCTTCCTTCCTGGCTGAATGGAAGTCAAATGAAGAGTGGAGGTGCAATTGACCTAATTATAGTAATCAGACCCGAAGCAGAGGGTGCAGCGGTTCACTGGTACATTGATCAGCAACAGAGGCCAGAACAGGAATCAGGCCAGTCGAGCATGCAGCCTGAAGTCATGGGGAGTTAATGCTCGTGCTGAATGTGCTTTAGCCTGGAGTTAATAGGTGATATTATCTTGTTTATAGATGTGATATTTTGACTGGTTTTACACCCATATTTTCTATATTAATTAAGTGGGACCACAGTAGAGACAATGTATCTTTGGTGTACTTGTCCATTAAACATCACAGAACAGTTAGTTTGGTGGCACAACCTTGATAACTTGAGTTGTACACAGGTTGATTCAGGCTACATCCACACTAACAGGTTTTTGGGTTATAATGCCACGTTAAAACACATAAGATTTCTATCCAGATGGACATTTTAGCACCAGAAATATTCTCTGTGCACTATTCCTCCCTTGTTGTAGAAAACACCACAAGGGAGGAACAGCAATGATAAAAAAGTAAAGCCCTATTTGCAAGTGACTATGATTACCTGGGGACTTCTAGTAATTTGTAATAAGTGTGGAGGTCATCTGTGACTTCAAATGCAGTATGCATCTGCCATGACTGTAATTTTTAAAGTAAAAATTCCACTGCAAATTACCTTCCATATTTCATGAAATACAAAGGTTCTGTAATAATATTAGTCCACGTAAATTGGCCTCTCTGTGATTCGGGTTCATTTTAAAAGAAATTTACAAGGTTTTTTGTTTTCTCCACACCTGCCTTTTGCCTCTTTCCTGTTCTAATGGAGGCAGCTTTGGCAAATACAAATGAAAGTTTGGATAGCATTTTGGGTGCAAGGTTCGGAGACTCATGTTGCTACACAGCATGGAGGCCCAATTGCAGAAAGAGCAATCCTGAATCCAACAGAGGAGTGACTTGTCATTGCTTATCCTAGTGAATGCATCACATGAAACAAAGATGCGGGGTCTCCAGGTACTACTAGTTCTGTGTGAATAGGGCTTAAGACCTTAGAAATCCTTGACTGCATATTAGCTGCTAGCAGAGACAACAAGGTCAGCAATGCCTGTAATTCATTATCCATGTTGAATTAACCACTGGCAGTCTAGGCTGACATCTTTTTTCTAGAAATTGGTCATGTAATAAGAGCATAAGAAGTCATGGGAAGGACACGTGGTGACAGATAAAACCTAAATCGAAAGTGAACATGGGTGCCAAAATTTCCAAAAAGTGTCATTTTCTGCCCGACCAGAATAAAACATGACCCTAGATTTTTCAAATTAATACAGGATCAACAACGTTTGTCTCAGTTTTAGGGGTTGTAAACTGCCAGAGTGGTATGCTAGGCCTAAATGTAGCAAAAGTTTTGCGCTTTAAAACAAGAGTGACTACTGCAACAGCAATGATCCCTCACTGGCTTCCCACCTGCAAAACACTGCCATTGGTTCTCTTCTTTATACCAGGTCTCTGTGGCAGATCTTTTTAGTCCTGCATCTCTTCAGGCACCTTTCACTGCCAAGAGCCACCAGTGTTCCATTATTGTAGTATGGCACTAATTTATCGATCCGCCCACATCCATCAACAGCCAGCAGTGATCACATTAGGACACTCGGAAATAAATGCATTGAACTGATGTGGAGCGGGTTGGTGGGACTGTGTTTCATGTGTCACAGTAATAAGGGCACAAAAGAAAAGCAAACAGCAAGCGTGGCAGATGAGCGAGACAAATTCACCCACCTACCCACTCACAAAACACACAGACAAGTGTTAGCAGTCACTAAACTAATAATACAAAAGCCTGTGCTCCCACCAGCCCACAGAAGATTCATAGAGAGACAAAGGCAACAGAGGTGATAGAGTTAGTTAGTTAGATGAGATGTGAATGGGATATGAGAATGGGGATTGTGGCTTAATAACTTCCTCTCTCATGGTTTGGCCCATTAATACAATAATCCAACCCCATTGGAGAAGCTGGCCTGTAACCAAGCTCTCTTGTTCAGCAGAGCAGCCAGCCGATGGCAGAGAACCGTGCAGTGGAATATCTCCAAGGGATATTCAATAGGAGACAGAACAGGAGCTGTACTGGGACCAGTGGCCATTAGGCTTTATGAGTTCTCATTGTTGTCTTTAATCACCAAAACCCAGGGAAACGTGAGGAGGAGCGTTGGTGCTGCAGCGGGGACTCCATGGTCCACAGTGGCACACAATACAGACGTTAATGTCAACAGTTGATAGGGAAGCTTTGAATTATTGATATTGCAAAATGTTTTTTCGGTACAGTCACACGATGCTGACAGCTGCACTTGGAAAGCTGTGAATCAGAGACGAGTGTTGGCTCACACACACATCCACACACACACAAACTCCTTTTGTCCCGTTATTTCATGTTGCAAAAATGTCATGAACTCTCTGAGATTATTGATTGCTCAATAGAATATCAAATTAATCACAGATTCCTCCAAGCAGATTGACTATTTCTAATATGCTCTGGAACTTTTTGTCAGCTCCTGTTGTACTTTTTATTTATTTGTTTTACACTCTCTGTCCTATTTAAGCTGAAGATGTGAAGCATGGATTGTTCTTGATGTCAGTCCGAATCAGGAAAATGCCGTTGTCTGTAAATATTCATTTCATGGTGGGGAAGTCGTTAAGAAAGTCCTTTTTTCTCCCCCGTAATGAGAACAGATCAAATGCAGTATACTCTTTTCATTGAAGAAAAGACAGAGCAGTGTTGTCATGACTGGAAGATGGGATACAGTTGATCGGAATGACACTAAAGGGCTCAAACACAAGCTACAGTTCTAGCAGATTTTCCTCCACTCGTTTCTTTTTCTGTCCTTTACCGTTGCCTGGACTTAATAGCATTGTAAACATTACAGCCACAGAGGAGCAGCGCGATAAAAAAAGAAAATCCATATATCACCATATTATCAAAGGGGTTCCCATCACCTATGTTTACGACTTTGTATAGCATCAATCTTTATGCGCAATGTTTTCACCGATGCGGAGCTGCCTATTTATGCACACTGAGACGGACGATACGCCGTGTTTGTTGTCCAGTGACGCTCAACATCTGTTGTAACAGGGTTCGCTCCAATGGTGTGCTTTATATGTTTGATTTTTTTTTTTTTATCAAAAGCCCATATTAAATATACTTATCGGAAGGATTTCAATGATGGTAAATGCGAAAAGTACTCTGGTTATTGACCTCTGCTATGGTCCAGAGCCAAGGGATTTTCCATTACTTTTGAAGAATCAATAAGCTATTTGCGATATAACTACGATCCATTAGCGAGCATATCCTTTTATAGAATAACTCATTGATTAACTCATTTGGGTGTTAATCATGCATTACATACAAAGTTATATGAGATCCAATTTTCTATTTTTGATGTCCAGACCAGTTTGTGGTATTTATGCATATGTGTATATGGATACATATGGCCCCAACACTGCATTTATGCGTGACTAGTAAGGCATATTTTCTATGGTAGAACCCATCTCCCACTATTGTTTGCACAGTAGCTTATAATATGCACCGTGATGCCCCATCGTCCTTTTACTGTTTACTGACTTTATAATTTGTGACATTAAGTTATGAAAAAGCTGTATTTTGGTACTATTCAAATATTGTTAAAAAAAAAAAAAAAAA
>OMNN01011242.1:0-38699 GCA_900302755.1 Chromis chromis
TTCATAGGTAATTTCATTGTTTTTATACATGTAAATATCCTTCACTAAACATTAAGAAGCCAAAAAAATAAATATGATCCTAGGTAAAATTAAGGCTAAAAATAGCATTTAAATTGTGGGAAATTAATGTATTTTTACAAGACGGTTATGTTTTTTTTCTTTTCTTTTCTTTCTTTCTTTTTTTTTTTTTTTTTTTTTTTTTTACAGTGTAGCAGCAATAAATATGTCATTCTCAACTCAAATAAATGACTGCCACATGATCTGTAAAGATGGAAAGAAACCTAGCCGTTGATATTATACCTTCAGATTTACTGCCTTCATGAGCAGATCTCTTCGCTTTCATTGTTCCTCCTGTTGTTCAGGCTTGTTAGTGCTCATTAGCACATGAGGCCAACCCAACAGATTTCATGGTTGACCTGCCTTTTGCTCATTTGGCCTCGATGATTTCACAAGCAAACATCAGTGCCACATCTGAAGTGCTTATTTTCCAGCAAAGCAAACGCAGGCCTGTCTATTGTTACTGTAAGTGTGACCAAGCTATAGATAACAATCAGTGAACAGTCTCCATGGAAATATAAAAGTCTCCTGAGTGTCTTCTCATGTATAATGAATGCATGTATATACGTATGTGTATGTTGTGAAGACACAGTGACAAACAGTGGAATAAGATCATGTTGTTCATGCAACGCTGACACTGATATTCTTGAGGCTGAAACTGATACACCGATCAGGCATAAAATCATGACCACCTGCCTAATATTGTGTTGGTCCCCCTTATGTTCTCAAAAATGCTCTGAACCATTTGGCAGGGACCAGAGGACCTCTCAGGGTGTCCTATGGGGTCTGGCACCAGGATGTTGGCAGTGGATCCTTTGGGGCTCTGGCTTGTTCAGTGGGGCCTTTGTCAATCACGCCTGTTCCACTGCATCCTGTTGATGCTTGATCAGAATGTGGTCTAGGAAGTTTGGAGGTCAAATCAACATCTTGGGCCATTGTCATGTTCCTCAAGATGTTCCTGATTGTTTGATGTTGTTGCCATGTGGTGGGGTGCATTTTCCTGCGCGGGTGTAGGCCAGTGACATTTGGGATTGCCATTTGCATGAGGGAGTGTGCTTGTTCTGGGACAATGTTTATTTGAGTGTCTAAGTCTCATCAACACAGATGTTAAGATCCAAGGTTTTGCCAGCAGAACACCACATAGTACCAATATGATCAATGTTATTCACTTCACCTGTCAGTGGTCCTAATGTTGTGCCTGATCAGTTTATATTGTTCTATCTAAGTCATGGTATGCATGAGATCACAAAAACAAAATGTGCGTTTATCCTTTTACTGCAATTTGTATTTTTTGTCTGGTCACATCTCATTGGTATGAGATATTAAACTGGTTGAACATGAGCTAAATGATGCAAACATTTGTTATTGAAAAAATATGTAAATGTAAATACCAGCACAGCTACCAACAAAAAGAAATAAGTTGTATATTTGTATGTAAACTAATTGCATGAAAGCATTTAACTCTGGAACAACTTTAACTGTGTACAAACCGATTTAGTCTGGTTTGCAATGGTACACTTTTGTTATTACCATTTTACAGTTTACACTTGTAACCATATGAGTTTAACTGCTTGCTGGACTTTTTCAATATCGTTTATTGATAGTGCATAAGATGACACCCCCTGCACCATAGAGAACTTTGTATAAGAGATTATTTCATTTATTTGTGTTAAATGTAGGTATTTTTGCTTGTCGTTCTGAAAGTTAATTTAGTAAAGTCCAACCCCAAAGATCATCTCTACTGCCATCACTATGACCAAGTTGCCTGCCGTCAGCCAACAAAACTCGAGGCTCACAGTCTAATAGCTGAAGATCCATCTGTTGGTATAATTCCTGTCACCCTGGCCATATTTTGCCCTGGAACATCATTGGTAAGGGGTTCCAACTTTAATACCAGTAACATGCCCCATTGTGTCCACTAGATGGTCCTGTTGATTAAGATATGACTTCAACAGCAAAGGTGTTTTCACTTTAAGCAAATCTGTTTATGATTTACTGGATAAAGGACATTTACCACATCCTTAGCTAGAATCTGTAAGGTTAATATAGAATGTTGTGTAATTGTTGCATGTGTCCGTTTTTACACCAGTTACATTAAATGAAGAAATAAATATGTTGCATAGAAATGTCCTCTTAGCATGTAATCTGGGTATATTATGATTATTATTAGTCTAAAGGGGTAATGGATGTCTCAGTGTGTCCTGTACCTCTGTTTTGATGACTAGGGGCCTCTTCCCAAAGCTGTCCAGGAAGTGCAGAGGTGACAGCATCGTCCCAAACTCCTGGAGGTCGCCGAATTTGAGCTTGTCAGTCAGCGTGGTGGCCGAGATCCCAGCCAGCGGGCCCAGGCTGGGCAGGGAGCCCGCAGTCACAGAGGGATCTGGGATTTGTCCTGGCATCGCGTCAGACTCGGTCGTGACCACAGCTACAGTAGGAGGCAGAGGGAGAAAATGGGAGACATACTCAGACGGAAACTAAACCAGATCAATGAAAAACACATAAAACTCTGTCTGCGCTGCCCGTTATAGCACATACTGGGGCGCGCTTTATGGCACGAGGGGAGAAAAACAGCCATTTCACATTAACAAATTAGACACAAATACATATGCAAGTGCTTTATTTGACCTACAGTGCAGTCTGCTTCGGGGAGGCATTTGCCCAAGGTGCACTGTTCCCTTCTAGCAGACAGCTGGGTGATGATTTGCTGCTCTGTTCCAGGAGCAGGATGCTGAGGCTGCTGCTCATTAGGTTATTTTGTTATTTTGACACTTTTTTTCTGGAAGGAATATGCTACCATTTACTGAACCTTGGCAGGAGCTTACCTTATTTAATCCCAAGAGGCCAAGAAGAAAGATTAAACAAGAGTGCACAAAGCAGATTCAAATTCCATTTTATTCCAACGAGAGCTAAAAAGGCAATTGCCAAGAAAAACCTGTTAACTGTGGCTTTCTCCATATGAGGCTTAATTTGAGGGGGAGGCGGAATATGGATGCCAAAATTGAGCCAGGTTTTGTTTGGCCAAAATAAAAATTAAAGATGACACCGTTCAGGTAATGTGTGTTGTGTGAACAGATTGTCACCGTTTTGTCCTGGCAAATTTGTGGACATTTTCATTGATAGAGACGAGGAGAGGTGTGTGAGCAAAGCCGGGCCAAAGACACAGGAAATTACTACAACAGCTCAGCGGATTTCCAAGCCACATGACACAGCTCAAAACTATGATCTAAGGTCAGTTACTCAGAAATCTCTAACCCACACTACTGGAATAAACAGGCAGAATCGGATGTAAATATTACTACAGAAAACATCCTTCTGGCTTGTTGTCATCTGTGAAGACTGATCGAACGTTAAGGAAAGAGTTTATATGTGTCAGTTAAACTTTGAGCAGAAACAACAACATTAAAATCTCATGGGAATAACTTTCAGTTTGCACTTCCCTAAACTTCAGGTCAAAAAGACACACCAGGCCATGATGGAGGCACGTGATAAACAACACTTGTCTTGAAACTGGTGCAGCGGTAACATGGAAACGGCAGGTTTTAGATTTAGATTTCACAAAAGTTTTAACCACAGCGAATACCAAACCCACCCTAAAATCATGGTTCTGAATATGTGTACATATGATTAAAACAGCTCCTCTTATTAGGGCAGCATTATTATAGGCGGCTCCTGAAAGTCCCAGGAAACCAGTTCACTTATCCTGATTAGGCTGTGTTATAATGATTTGTGTTGACCTCCATACATTAGAATGTCCCAGTTTACTTTACAAATATGCATTTAGAGCTGCTTGTGAGTGTCCCAGTGGCCGGTGTCGTGCCAAAAAACTGATGCTGCGCTTTATTTTAAAGCTGTATTTCCCCACTTAATATACATTTACAGCAGCTTTTACTTGAATGAAAGTCACACTGTGCAAATAAACCAAACTCTAGGTCTGTGGTGACAGTAAAGGTATGTCTTTGTGGAATTTTGCAACTGAATAATTTTAAATGCTGGCAGTTAATAGCGTAATCAAGCATTGTATTTTATATTATTGTAGACAATATTATAGTATTGTTTCAATGTCTAGGGTTAGGGCATGTGTATGGTATGTCTCATCTTAGTTTAGACTGCAATTAACATGACTTACAGATATCCTATGGGTTATAGTCTTTGGATTATAGCCTTATGATTGAAATCAAGTCATTTTGATGCATTAATCACATCTCAGTCCCAATGTGCAGGCTGCAGTCACTTTTTGGCAAGTGGAAAACTGCATTGCATAAGTTCCACTGGTCCTTTAAAGCTGCTTCAACTGGTAAAAACAGCTGCACTGGTGATAATCTATGGCACAGAGCAGGTAGAATAACACAGAGGCACTTTGGTTTAATCAGTTTTTGGCACAAAGTCACTTCTTGGCACATCGGAGCAGCACAGCAGCTGAATTGGTCAACTTGAAAGCGGAAGTTTTTTTTTTTCAGTGCGGCACTAATCTTACGTAACTTTGTCCTTCCATCAGAAACCTGCAGTGATAAAAAAAAAATGTTACAGCTTTTTCAGCCAGATCGGCTTTAGATAAACCCGCGTTTGGAGAATCATTACGCAGCGCTTATTTCACTGTTACACCGGACAAACTAGGAACATTTTGTCCTGAATTGTGCACGCCGGGGATTCATGTTAACAGCAGCATGCAGACAAAAGAAACCGACCCTTCTGCAGCATGCTCGGGAACATGACATGTTTACTTTGCTGCACCGAAATCCAAAGTGAATAACCGAAAACATCCGATCCACCCGCCGCCTCCACAAACTCTGACCGATGCGTGGCGCGCCAATAAACTCTCCACAGAAACGATTCAGCAGCTCTCGACTTGTGAAGTTTTTTTTTTTTTTTTTTTGTAGCTCACCGACCTGACTTTGATCCCAGGTGCAACAAATGTCCTTTCTTCTGCTCAGCCGAGGGTCGAGAGTAGATTTTAAAAAGTGGAAATCGTTGCATCAGCCCGACTTTTAAACGTGATCCCAATCTGGGAGGATTTGGGAATGCGGAAATTAGGCTATGCCAGCCAAACGTAAGCAGGGATGTAAAAAAGTCCATAGTGGGGGCAGAAGTGGGGAAGTAAGTCGCGCCGCTCCTCCCATAAAGAAACACTGAGAGGCTGCTGCAGCGACAGAAACATGGCTCAGAGAGGAGGCCTGAGCTGGAAGTACTGAGAGAGAACACTAATCAGACAGTTTAACAAGGTTAGTTCAAAGATATCACAAGGAAAACAAACTTTCACTCTGCCTTCCATATTCTACTCTAAAAATGCTTCTTTGCATTGAAGAACCTGTTTATTAGGTGATGGTTCTTCATTTTCTTGGGAGTTATTTGGTTTGGTGGCAGGTAGGAGTATCACATTAGAGCTGGAACTAATGATTATTTTGTTAATTGATTAATTATTTAGTCAATAAAACATCAGAAAACAGTGAGAAATGCCATCACAGTTCCTCAAATCTGGTAATAATAATAAATAATAATAATAATCAAACCTTTATTGATCCCCTTGGGGAAATTCCTTCTCTGTATTTGACCCATCGTATTCAAAGTTATCCTTAACTATACAGGAGCAGTGGGCTGCCGCGGTGCAGCGCCCAGGGAGCAGTCAGGGGTTAAGGGCCTTGCTCAAGGGCCAACAGTGGTGATGACTGGGACAAGCGGTCGCTTCCACTTTCCCACCTCAACCTCTTGCCAGTCCAGGGACTCAAACCGATGACCCACCGGTTACAAGTTCGCTTCACAAACCACTAGGAGACCACTAACCCTGGTTCTGGCTGACCAATAGCCCAGAACCCAAAATATCAAATGTGTTATCATGGAAAATCCAGAAATGCTGCAAATTCTTACTTTTGATTTGATTGATTATCCAGTCCTATTATCAAAATAGAAGCAGGTGGATTCATAAAGAAACCATCTTGAAAGTAGTTCCTTGAAGAAACTATTTTTGCCCAGGTTGTTTGTAGTGCCATTAACGGAGCCATTTTTAAAAGGTTGTTTGAGGCAAAGAACCACTTGAAGAGCTGCTTCTTAAAAAAAAAAAAAAAGGTTCTTTGTGGAATAAAAAATGTGGTTCTTCCATGGCATCACTACAATGAACTATTTTTGGTTCCAGTTAGCTCCTTTATTTTTCTAAGTGTTGAGTAAGTCCTCTCCTGACCACTCAGTTTTGCTTCAGGTCTTTTCTTGGATGATAGTGACCTTGGTAATTAAAACCATTAAAATCATTTTCCGGTCTGAGGAAATCAAAAGAGGTGCTTTTAAGATTAATGAAATATCTATAAATAAGTCTGTGTGATTTTTTTAAAATAAGTACATGCATATGCTTTTTTTTTACTCTTAACACAAAAGTCATATGGAGGATTATCCATTAGTTTAAACAAAAATTAAATATTGTTTTTGTAATGTGTGAAACTGTAGGAGTAGGACTTTTTAGAGCTAAGCCTCCCTGGTGATGTGACTTTATTTTTTATTTCAGTAATTGAAATATCTGCAGCTATGAAGTTTTAGGTTACAATCTCTTCAACAGGAATTTGTCTGTTTGACCCTTCAAACCTAAAATAAATCTAAAATCATAAATCATTTCTGTATGTGTTTTCTTATATTAATGTTGCAGGTCATGTAAGAGGACCATCAAAATATGAAAATATTTTAATCTTATACATTAATGACAAGTTTATATTGATCAGATTGACTCGTGGAGTAAGATTAGCACTGGGGCTGTGAGAGAAGATGTGCCTCTTCTCAAGATTTGACATTTAGTTTTAGAATAACAAAGTTGTAATCTGTTGTGATTTAATTAACCTCTGTATTTGCTCACTTAAGAAATAGACATTGTTCCTGAGGGGGGCGTCTTACCCCGGTTTAACCTACACATACTTCATTGATTTCTTAAAGACACAAAACACCACTGTGAACGTAGATTTATTGTAATTATTCAGCAGCATAGATAAGCAATCGATGCCCATTTTACTGATTTTTAAATTTAACAAATAAGTCAAAATCTGAAAGGTAAAAAAATAAATCATAAGTTACATCTTGATAAGATATATAGTATATAGCACTGGATGTTTTCATGGAAAACTTTCAACATTTTAACAATGAGGTCAAACCACAGCTGATGACATTGAGGTATGTAGTTACTTAACATAGATGAATATGTAAATACAACATTTACAGCAATCAATACACTATTGACACCAAAAAACACAAAACCATACTGTCACGGTAAATTCCACATTACACCTTAGATCTAGGAACAGATCAGATATATATGAGCTTTGAAAATTATTTGGAATTTCTCAGCATGCGTTTTTAAAATCAAAACTTACTTCGGTCCCTCCGGTTAAATTAAAAGCCATGCTTTTAGCTACATCACTCTGTTGGCTATGTATCTGGAGAAAGTTTATACGTTTGCTTTAGTCACACACAAGACATTTCATGAATGTATTCCTTGAAGTGTTACAGCATACTGTGGCATATGTTGTTCATCATTTCAGAGTCAGGAACCTGCACACAGAGACATCAGAGAGATCACACAGATCACTTCCCTCTGTTGATTATAAGGCTAAGATAGTCGGAGAGTTGAGGATGTCGACGGATTCGGTCTTGCCTCCTCCACCTTTATGGCTGTCTAGTCCCTCTGTGAGCGAGTCCAGCTCAGGACATGCGAACGTGAACACGGACAGGTAGCTGCTGCAGGTGGGGGTGGAGGTCACCACAGGAGTGCTGAGGGGCTCCAGGTCGCTGGAGACAGACTTGTACAGGGTCTCCCAGTCCGAGACCCCCAGAGAGCTGCTCAGATCGATGTCTGGCACCGAGCGAGCCGTCTCCATGGGGGTTTTCTCCTCCAAGCTGGGCAGCATATTGTCCAGCAGCCCCTCCTTAATGTCCAGAGAGGGCTCGAGATCGCAGATGTTGATTTCAGCACTGGCACACAGCAAGATATTGGAGTTCCCAGAGATGGCTGTGGACGGATCACTGGGGATGTCCATGTCCTGGAGTGAAGGAGCCTCCTGGATGCCATCCTCTGGAAGTCTGTCCTCGTCCGGACTGGGCGGCAGCTCCGGGGACCCCGTGGGCTCCTGGAAAATTGACTCGAGCTCCTCTGACATCTGGCACACCGGTTTATGCGTAGCAAGGATAAATTCAAGCCGTTCTTTCTCTTTCAGGAGGTTGGCTATTTCCGTCTCCAGCGCCGCCTTTTCCTCCTCCAGCTTGTCTGTCTCCTTCAGATAGATCGACATCCAGAGTCATCCACAAGGGAAAACACACAAAAGGAGGTGCAAATGACAGCTGAGTGAATGGGATCACTGTTTACTTACAGCTTGCAGTGTATCTGTCAGTTCCCTCCGTCTGTTGCGACACTTGGCTGCGGCCATTTTATTCCTCTCCCTTCTTATCCTTTTTTTCTCCTCCTCCTCAGGAGACAGCTGGGATGCAAAGGAAATAATTCAGTTATTACCTTGAAGGATCCAGCCATTTCATCCCCTAATCCACTACATCCGCTCCCAGTTCGCCCTCTGAAGAATGGCAAAAGCATGTTTCGCTGCAATGCGTCTAAAAATAGACCATTGTTGCAGACTTGCTGTGACCTGAATATAAATTGACTGCCTAAGGAAGGCACACAGCCCGCACACGGCACCAGAGGAGCATGCACAATAGCACTGTTGCACACAAGGAATTCAGATTGGCATATGTAAATCCACACTATCCTGACCAATAGCAGGTAGACTCCATGTGAGCGAACCTACCTGCTCTGCTTTCCCCTTTCTGACAGCATTTTTTCCCTTATTCCCGCCTGCTTTGGGTGTTGCCTGGTGAGAGCTTTGCGGTTCATTGGCTTGCTTGCTACCCAGAGACTGGGAGACAGATGTAATAATTGTAGGCTGGACCATCCACTGGAAATCTGGGGTAGAGGAGATTGCTGTAACTGTTGGAACAAATGGAGTGTCTTGTGCGCTCATGTCATGGCAGACCTCCTGCAAAAAGAAAGGAAAATAATCCACAATGAGGGACTACAATAGAAGATCCCAGAGGTTTAAAGTGAATCTCATTGTGATGGCAATAATCAGTAAAAAAAAAAAAAAAAAATCCTACAAATCACATGTTTTGCAGCTTAAACCAGAGGCTAGCCTGCATTTGGTTGATCTTTTTCTTGAAATATACCCCCACCAGAAATAGCCCTTCTCCAGATCAATATTTGACTTTATCATTGTTTCTGACGTCAACACTGACGCAGGGATGCTGTGGAGTCTCCTGAATGGATTTATTTTTCTCAATGAACCGCTGCATCGACACGCTCACATTTGGTCCCAGGACGTCGGAATCATAACAATCCAACCCACCGTGCTGCTTTTTGTCACATTTTGCTACCTTCGCAGCTGATTCCTTTCTCTCCGGCTGCACATCAAATGCATCCCCGGATGATAATAATAAAAACAAAAAAATGACGTTTAAAACGAGGCAGTTAATTAAAATCTTAGCAATCAGCCCCCCCTCCCCCCACCGCCGAGATGAAAAGGCACCCAGTCTGTGGATGTTTCAAAAAATAGAATAAAGAATGATGGGGGGGGATGTTGAATGTGCTCATCTGCTCGGGTGCCCCCCTGGGCTGCGTGTTGAATAAATGATCAACAAAGCCATTCATACCTTTGCATTGCTCTCTGAGGAGGAGGCAGGAGAGCTCGCCTCCTCTGGCGTCTTCTGGCTCAGTGTCCCGACAGGAGACTCTGTCCGGCAGGTGGGAGAGACTGGATCCATGTCAGGCGTCTGGTTGTTATGATACATCACCAATAGGAAGCAGGGGGGCAAAAAAAAAAACCACACACACACACAAGTCCTGATCAATGACAAATATGACTCTGGCCTTCCGCTGGGCAGAGCGGCTCGGGTCTGTTCTCCAGGTATATACCTGGTAACTGGACGACTAGAATGCAAGCCCCTCCTTTTATGCTCTGCTAGAATTTTATGAATGAACCAAGACTGTACCATCGGCGGAGGGGAGGGAGGGGGGGTCAGACTGGCAGCCACACAGGCCTACATTTTTGGTGTAAAAGATTATTATTGTGACATTTTTGCACAGGAATATGAGAGATATTTTAACTGATATTTTTTGCGTAAATGTGGTTGCGAGCTGCTCTCTGCACAAACAAGCCCCATTCACAAATACCGGCTGCTTATTAATGCAATATGGGATGAGAAACGTGAGTCTATTTATAAATACAGAAATGTAACCATTTCATGGGCGATGAAAACTTAATGTTCGGGTGCATTCAAGGGTAAAATCCATGTGCGATCAAGAGCAGGTAAAGCTCACTGGTTTTGTTTTGTTTTTGTTTTGTCACCAAGGTCAACTGAGCACGTTTTGCACGATCATTTAAACCATAAACTCCATGTTTATCCCCTTAATTCCTCCTCTCTCCTGATCACATCCCATCTCTCTGAAACACGTTTCTGAACAGTGTGACAGACATTCCTCGATCAGCTCTGCACAGCCATCCCACCCCCCCAAGATAAGGATCGGAGACTGTTAGCAGACATAATGAAATGATGCTGAATTGTTTACTTGGGAGATGGAGGTGAGGAGGAGAGGCTGCACATGTGGGGGCGGACGAGTCACGTGGCATGACCCGGAACTGTGGGGGAGAAGGAGGGGGGGTTCATCATTCACAACATCGCTGCAGCAGCATCCAGACACACCGCGGTTTCTGCTGATTTATATCTGTAACACTTTATAACTGTGCAAATCATACACTTCAGTAAGGCTTCACTGATGCATGACTCATGTCATGATGATGTAGTGAGGAGGCTGAAGTTGGAGTCAGCAGTTAAGGGGAAAGTTAAGGGAAACTTAACTTACAGGACACAAAAGATGTGAGTACACCCCATGTGAAATGTCACTTAAATGATCCAAAAATTATGGATTAGATAAATTACTTTTGAGTAGAGTATTTACTCTTGTGTAAAATTAAAAACGACACTATAAAGCATTAAGCAGGATTTTAGTGGAAGTAACTCATCTTTTCTTGTTAACTAAGTGTAAGTACAGAGGTTTTGTCAGTTCATCTTATTACAGTGGCACCTCTCAAGCGGTGGGACATATCAGGAAGCAAGTGAACACTCAGTTCTTGAAGTTGATGGACACATGGGCAACATTAGGCTTCTGACAGGGTCAAACTGTGGTATCTTGATGACAGGGTCAGAGCATCTCCAAAACGGTAGGTCTTGTGGGGTGTCCCTGGTATGCAGAGGATAATACATACCAAAAGTGGTCTGAGGAAGGACAACTTATGAACCGCAGACAGGGTCCTGGGTGCTTAAGACTCATTGATGCAGATGGGGAGTAAAGGTTGGCCCACGTGATCCCACAGAAGAGTAACTGTAGCACAAATTGCTGATAGGAAGGTGTCAGAACATAATGTTGCATATGGGTCTCCCTCTGCCAGGGTTAATCCTACAGCTGATCAACCTGAGAGACTTTCCTCTGAGCAGCACAAACATCAGCTTAATGAGGGAGTCCATACTGAGCCTGTATCATAACCTCATCACAGGCTCTAAAGACCTCCCTTTAATCCCATACAAAGGAACTTTCTGCTCTCACCATTCATCCATGTGGATCTGGAGCAGAAGGAGAGAATATGTATGTCTTCCATTTCTGGGTTTTCCCCATATTTTAATGATGTAAAACCATGTTTGATATTTTAGGTAAACCCCTAATGGTTTCTGAAACCCACTTTCACGTTTGTGAACCAATTATTTATTATTTGTGGAAACACAAATCAGAAATTGCGTTTAGTCTTTAGCCTCTCTGGCAGAATCTAGTCCAGATTTGACTGATCTTTATACACAGTGCTTTTTGATCTGTTACATAAAAATTTATTTATGTTAATGTTTGCATTTAATAGCCCGTTTGATTAAAAAATATATATATAATCTGATTTCTAAAAGAGCAGGTACAGTTCTGCTGTCAAAAAGGTTAAGCAACGTTTTATGTTGATAAATTGGTTGCACATCAATCTATAAAGACATGTGAAATAACATTCCTTAATTAGGGTTGAGGAATCACAAAGTCACTGTAACTTGATCATTTGTTAATTATGAAAAACAAGTCATGATATAGGCTGTGTTAATTCATGCATGAAATCATAATGAGTCATGCATTAGTTAAATATATAATTTGTACACTTAATATAAAGTGTGAACCATTCTATTTGTTGGCCAACTCTACAACAACTGATTAAGTGGAGAAACTGACCTCCCTTGAGGCGAAGCAAAGACGTCTTAAGCACGGCTGTATTAATGACAGCTCAGTTCCACTGAACTCCCTCTCCGGTTGTTGATTAAGCCCCTAAAAACTCATCTGTGTATCAAAGGTACATATTTAGAAGATTTTTCCATGCAAATGATGCCTTTAATGCTTAGATATACTCTTTGCATTCTCTATAATGTGCAGATCTATGACGTTCCCGCCTCCCTTCCACTCACCCCACCCGACCTATGGCAGCTTGAGCACACCAGCTCACTTATGACTCTACTCAAACACTGTAAAACTAGTCTTTTTATACACAATGGTAAACTATTATATTGGTGTAATTTAGCCATACATGTTCAAGCTGGAAACCAACTCTGAAGTAGAATAGTGATTCAGAAAGCTCCACCCTGCAAGCTGACAACATTGCTTCATTATGTTTGTTTGGAAGTCTGAATTTGTGTTTTTGAGACGATCATGAGTGAACTGCAGCTTTAATGTGGAAATGCTCAGCCATGGTGATTACTGCTAATTTTGCACATATGTCTTCTAGCATATAAAAACCATATGGACATGGTAAAAAGAGAAAAAAATGATTTACACCGGAGGTTTAGCAGCAGGATATAGAAGGAACTACTACTGGTGTACACATAAATCACCACTAGGACAGAAAACTGCATTTGCATTCATTTCTATTTCATATCAGGTGTTTTGCCTTTGACCAAAGTCAAAATGATCACCTGCTGTTTGAGTGTGATCAAAGAAAAGTGCAATTCATTTCTTGATGTCTCTAAAAACATCAAGTTGACTAAAGTGTTAAAAAAAAAAACATGGTGACATTGTGTTGGCAGTTTTAACTGCCATTTCTAGAAAAACACAACTGCTGCTCTTCAGCATCACCTCAATGTGCTGTTTGACAGCAATAGCTAAATGTAGAAATGTTTTTCAGAGCACAAATCATCAATTGGATCATCAGGTTTCGGAATATTCACGTGGTCATTTACTGTTTTTCTGATGATGCATCACATTTGTTTAATTTTTTTTAGCATTTCCTCTTTTTGGGTACTTACAAAACAACTGTTATTTATATCTGACAATGTGTTATTGATATAAATACTTTTGAGTATAAAACAAAAGGTCTGAGCTACAGGACTTTGGGGAAAACTTGAATATTCGAGGCATTGTTATGAGTTATACTTAATTTTATTGGAAATAAATTACACATTTAAAATAAAAGACACATACACTTATCCATTTCCATAGAGTTCCCATGCTTTGTACATTCTTCTCAGCTTTTGGATGTTTGGTTTCTTGAATTCCTGCAGGGACAAGAATGTCGTCAGATTGCTGTACTGTACATTGCCTTGAATACTACATTTAGTAAAAGTTTAGATGTTCTACTACATTCTGGTACCTTCTGGTCTTTGTCCAAATGAAGGATGTCTACAAGGGGAGCAATAGATGGACGGCCATGAGCACACTGGAAGGGCAGCTGGCAGGAAGACAAGGACGCTACCAAGCTGCAGCATTCATCTTTACTTAGAGTGTCATTGAACTTGATGGCACCTGTTTCATACACACATGTATAAAAAATATCAGGTATAAAAATCACTGGCTCATTATCACAGAAAAAATAAATTCAAGGACAGAGAGAAATAATTTATCTTTACCGTGGCATGCTAGCGAGGCGAGCACTTTGAGGACAGTGAGAGGCAAAGTTCCTTTCACTCTACCTGTTGAGCGTAGTAACTGAAAAAAGAAAATAAGAGAAATTATATATGTTACACTTTTTCAAACAGTAAGATGCTCTCTGCACCACACAAGTTTAGGAGCTACCAAGACAGGACCTAGCTTACCTCAATCTGCTCTCGAAGATACTCCTGATGTGAGACAAAGCAAGTGGGAAACAAGAGGAGACAGAAGAGTAAAAACCTTACTTAGCTTTATATATAGTAAACTGTCTTAATATCGAGGCTTTACAAGTCTTACCTCAACAATAGGCTTGATAACAGATGGTCTTCCTCGCCGGAGCTCATTACTCTCTTTTTCTGTGAAGCACAGTGGAACCTTCCCTACAAACACTTGTGGATCTGCTGCCTGTGAGAAAGTTACTTCCAGGCCCAAGCTCCTCAAATGTGGCTGGCAAGACCTGTAGGAATATGATGGCACAATCTATTAGCACCGTAATAATATCTGTAATATGAAATTTATAAATGAAAACAAAAAGAAACAAAAAAAATACACACAAAAAACTGTGGCGGACAAGCTGTATGTAATAATCTAAAAATGCTGTGTGGTGCAGTTTGATGAACATCTAAGTATGTCCTCATGTCACAACAAGGAGGCAAGAAAACACTCAGCAATGGTGAAGGGCTGTTTCATTCTTCCAGAGTTTAACTGCTAGCTAGAGGATAGTTTAGTCTGCTTTATATGATTTAAGCTGAAGGGTGACATTATGTTTCTGAGGTGACTGACTGTCTGCGTCTCCATCTGTGAAGTCTCATATCATCGAGGAAGGTAGATCAGAAATCACAAAGGAAAAAGTTCTCTTACAGCTCCAGGGTATAACCTTATTCAAAAAATGAAAGAAGTAGATTGTGGCAGCTATAGAACTATCACCCTCCTGTCCAAAGCAGGCAACCTGCTTAAACTTGTTCTTATGAGCTGAGTCTTTTGACTGTCTGAAAACCCCTTGAACTGCAATTTAGCCTGTTAACCTTAAAATGCAACGCCGACAAGACCTTTTGACACTCCAAAGTACAACAAAAACATAGTCAACATTAGCAACCTTTGAATTTAGGTTTATAGATTTAATAGTGGCCTTGGAGGAAATCTGGCAAAGACTTAATATACTGTAGGTTACCATGAAATGAACACAGAAGGCTGCTTCACAGCATCCACACTTTGGTCATCTTTTTTATTTAATCTCTCTCCAGTCATGGATCAAATCCCTTAACACTCATCTCTGTTTATCAAAGTTATATATTTAGAGGTTTCTCATTCATATAATCCCTTCTTGCCTTAAAATGGTTTAGATGTAACTCTACGTCTTTGCTTACTCTAGAAAATGCAGATCTACGTAGTACCTGCTTCGGTTTTTTTGCCTATATTTTGACAGGAGCAGTAGAGACACACAGGAAATGTGGGGAAAAAGAGCAAAGACATGCAGTAAAGGTCCAGTCGGTCAGGAATCTAACCAGGGACCCAGTGTTGATGGCATCAACGCCCACACTGGTTGGACCCTAACCATGCAGCCACTAGGTTGCCCAGCCCTTTTGACATCTTTACCACCAGCATCCTTAATCTCACGACCGCTTGTTGTCTCAGATGTTGTATAGAACAGACAATATGCTAAAAATAGTTTAAAGCTAACTGCAGGATAAGTAAATCTATCAAGCAATAGCAATGCCTTCACACCAAAGTAAATAAAACATGCATATTGGAAGCATCTTCACCAGAAGGCACAGGTCTTGCATTCTCAATTGCCAGATAGTATCTATTGTATTGGATCTTGGGTAACATACAGCTGGCACCTGAAGTCGTGGAGCAGCAATATCAGAGAGCCTTGCAAGTAAACTGGGGATCATCTGGAAGAACATACACATTATCCTTCATGTACAAGAGCAGGCCAAGTGAAATGCTACGAATCTATCTCTGTCTTTAGCTATTCTGTAAACAAATATATATTCTTAAACTTGGCAGTATCTGGCTTTAGGTATGTGGGCATTCTCCTCTGCTTGTTGCACTGCACAAAACAGACTCGTAACCTCACCTAAGCAGCCTTAGATCCTCTTCTGACACACTGATTTCCAGAGGTGGCAAAATAGTTGATGAACACAGACGCCTCTCCCCTTGGGCATCTGGATCGTCCTCATATGAATCTACAACAGCACAAATAGTTATTATGAAAGTATCACATTAGGATCCCAACAACATCTTTATTAATTTTACATTTCATTAACGATATTAATACTTGGCACTGTGTTGTTGTTTCTTTTACCCGCAATTAAATTTTCAAGTCGAACTCTCTCATGTGCAGCATGCTGATCCACCAGCACCAACAAGTTTCCTGGGATTTCAAAACAAAATCACAAATACGAAATACACAAACTATCAGGAAAACAACGGATGACAAAGGTTCAATGTTTCCCTCCGTACCTTCAGTTTCAGTGTGCGCTCCTGGCTCTTCATCTCTTGTATTGATGAGGCATGCGAGAAACTTTTTATCCACTTGGTGAATAACCTAAAAGGTAATTGTGTAACAGTTTTATAACATTATTTCATTCAAATTTGTCAAAATACTAAAATGGCGGTTAAAGGATAAACTTGCCTTCATCGAGTGAATCATGGCTTTAGAGAAGCGGTATGGAAACAGGATGTTGTGAATCTTTACAGCCAGTTTGTCAGCTTGTCCACTGGAAATATCCACACCAACCTGTCGACACAATAGAGCTCAGTATTAAATATATAAATACTGAAATGTATTCTATATTTTCTTGAAGACTTTAGACTTTATAACAAATAAAACAAGCAAAACATTTTAATAATAATAATAATTTAACCTTCATTAATCCCCTTGGGGAAATTCAATTTCTGCATTTTACCCATCCTACATAGCAGGAGCAGTGGGCTGCTGCAGTGCAGCACCCGGGGAGCAGTCAGGGGTTAAGGGGCCCAACAGTGGCCGCAGTGGGGTTCGATCCCCTGACCTTCTGATCAGTAGTCAGGGGCTTAACCTGTTGCGTCACCACTGCCCCCAAAGTAAAAAAAAAAAAAAAAAAAAAAAAAAAAAAAAAAAAAAAGTAAACTGTAATGCAAAAACATAGGTTTTGTTTACCATAGGAGGGCGGACAAACACTGGGTTATTCCATTTTGAGTACAATGAAGAAAGTGAGTTGGAGTCATCACCAACATCATCTGTAAAGACAGACAAGATAACAAGTGAGCACAAATGAGTTCAATCATTATTCTGCTATGTGTGAGTTAGAATCTTACAGTCTACCATCTGACATGTCTGTGAGGTACCTCTATAATCAAGCCCTGAGCTAATCACTCTTTCTGGCCTGGATTTAGGCAGGAAAGGCAACACTAGATCCACCTGAAATGGGTAACACCTGTATTCCATCCCTACAGTTCAAGGAACATGGACATGAGAGGAAACAGGAGCACTTTATCCACATGGCACCACTAAATTTCTCAAACAGTAGATCCATTTTCTGGGTTTAATCATCAATGACAGTGACCTCTAATGATGTGTAGTAACTCACCCATTTCAGAGATGACACTAACTGCCATATTGGTGACATCAGATGTACAGGGCACTTGTGTTTCTTCCACAGCTGGGTCCTCATATCTGCTGAGCCCGGTCACTCTGTTGATGTAAACCATCTTTCCAACAGATGTGTCGTAGTGATGAAGCCAGTCACTTGATGTTATATCCTCATCCTTTTCATCCGGTTCAGGATTTGTACTGCAACCTGAGTCTAGCTTGAGATTTGGTGTAGGATCGCAGGGATTCTCATTGTCGTTGCTCTCTTGGATACCATCATTACCACTACTGAGACGGACATTTTCCTCTGAGGTAGTCCTGGACATGTGTAGTGATACTTCTGAATCTGTTGTGGTGTGTTGCTTTAAATGGCAGAGTTTAGCTGCCAAAGATTTTTTACCTTTATTCTGAGCCGAGACTGGTTTTAGCTTAGAGACATCTGATGATGTGGGTGGGCTTTGGGAGCTGCTCTGTGTCTCCTCTCCCTCCTGTCCTGTCTCTGTAACATCACTCTCTTGCTGATCTTTCTGACAAGCCGATATATTTTTAGGATTCAGAACGAAGCTGTCTGTCTGAGGAAGTCTGTTGCTGTTCTGTGCATGTGCCTCAAGATAATTTGGTAATTTCAGTTCATCAGATTTCCCATATATTCTTCTAAACCTGTCAAGAGAGCCAGACTCCTTATACGTGGATAACTTCTGACAAGAAATCACTTTAGGAATTTTTGAAGGGATGATAGCAGCAAAGTCTCCGCATAGTTTCTGTGAAGATTCATCTCGGCCTGCATGCAGTGATATCTTGCGTTTTGATGCCAAGAGTCTTTCATGTTTCACAGTTAAATCTCGCCCCTGAAATACTGGCCTGTTGGATTGGGACAGGCCCTGAGTGTGCAGACTTTCATGAATGTATGGGTCAGACAGACTGATCTTTCTGTCACTTATTAGAGTCTGTCCTTGGCAGCCTGTGCTTTGACAGTCTGTTACTGTTTGCTCAGTGCAGTTTAAAGCAGGCTGAACGTGTTTAATAAGACTATGTAATGAATTTACATTGCTGGTTGAGGCAGCACTGTTTGATTGTATCTCCCTCTCTTTAGAAACCTCACCATCTAGCCCATTTGACATATGTAACATTTGAGAGCTTTCCCCAGCTTCATTGAATACTGGCTCCTCTTCTTCGTTATTGTTATCATGTGACGCAGGCTCCAGTGTAACCAGATCACACTGTGGCTCCTCTATACATTCTGTATTTACACATTTTTTACTGTATATCTTTTCTGATTCATCTGCAGCTATCGTTTTCTGCCCTAGTTCATCAGTCTCATCTGCTGTGCACTCCGTCAGGCCACTTTCTGCACATACACTGACATCTGTGCACTTACGATAAACCGGCTCAGATGCCAGTTTCATTCCAATGCTGCAATCCAGTGAAGTAATAGTAGTTTCTAAGCCACCTTTGTCGCTATTCTCTTCTTGTTCGGATCTATCAGTGCCAAAAACGTTAGGAGATACATAATCCAAGTCATCTTGAGAAAGGACAGCCACCAAGTTCTCCCTGCTCAGGAAAGCTTTCACCGCTTCTTCTACACAGAGCAAAATCCCATTCCAATCTTTAAACTCTATTAGAGTTTTGGCAGGCTCAAGACAAATGTCATACTCTGAGTAAGAGCATTTAATATTGATGATGTATACCCCATACAGCTCCTGGCTTCGCTTGTGTTTTGGACTCCTGATGACAGACCGCAAATCCTGACTGTCATTTTTCTGGTTTGAACTGCTTAATCTGCACAGGAGAAAGTTCAGCAGCTTGTGGATCCGTGTTTTCAACAGCAGCCTGTCATTTACATACAGGAACTGTAAGCTGTTATTGTAGTGACCCTCTCTGCCGAGGTAGCCCATCACTTCAAACTGTTTGTGTGTGTAGCTGATTTCTCCCAGTTTCTCTGCTCGCATCAGGCCGTGGATCTGAACAAACCTGTGATAGGTGTTTCTGGCTTTAGGAAGCTGCACCAGCATGGCTCCTGTGCAGTCATTTTTCAGGGTGAAGGACACTGAGGGGTGCATCAGAGAAAGAGCCTCCACCCTGTGTCTGATCCTCTCACCCTCCAGGACAGCATCCACCCTCTTCCTCCGGACTGGCATGTTGTGGAAGAAGTTACAAATGATGACAGTTGTTCCAGCAGAAGGTCGAGCAGTCTCCGCTTCGAAGACATCCAATCCTTTGCCACCCTTGAATAGTTTAACGTGTGTTTTCACTGATGATCTGGTCCGTGATGAGATTTCAACAAGAGTGGCTAAAGAAACCACACTTACCAAGGCTTCTCCTCTGAAACCGTACCATCTGAGGTTGTCCAGGTCATTCAGGGAACTGCATTTGCTTGTGTAGTATCTATTTCCCACACACTCCATATCTTCAGCGCTCATCCCAGTACCGTTGTCTATTACCTGAACTTTAAACGCGTCCATGTCCATCCTGACTCCCACACAGGTCGCTCCAGCATCGATGCTGTTCAGGATGAGCTCCTCTACACACTGTTGAAGGGAGGGGATGGCAACACCGGAGCGGAGTTTCCCCTGAAGCTCTACAGGCAAACACTTAATCATGATGAATTCAGTTCTCTTGGTAGGTTTACTCCAAAGTATTAAGTTAGCCAACTGCCTTTAAATTGGCCGCTGCTAACAAGCTAACGTACGCTGACTTGAAGATTGCTAATTTCGTGACTTCCAACTGAAACATTGTGTCCGCGACACATAAAAGCACAAACACTTAATTATGATAAATTCAGTTCTCTGTATATGTTTACTCCTTCACTTGTACTCACTAAAGTATTATGTTAGCTAACTGCCTTTAAATTAGCCGTTGCTAACTAGCTAACGTTCGCAAACTTGAAGTCGGTTAGTTTTGTGGCTTCCAACTGAAACTTTTGATCGCGACACATTAAAATAAAGTCCAATAGAGTAAACATTAGAAAACCATACCAAAGAATAACTCAGCTGTTGTGTACAGTCAACGTTGTACAAAAAGAGCTGCCCTTAGCTGCTTACTGCTAACAAATAAAGCTAACACTGCCATCTTCTGGTGCGACTGACCAAACTAATGCTGCGTTCAAGTCACTCGAAAACTAGTAAATTCATGATCCCAGACGTCACCGACAAGCATGTAGTGTCCACAAAAAGTGACGATGCCTAAGTTATGGGCTGGATTAGTAAATCACACAGGCTATCTGAAATATATACACATACAAAAAACAGAGTCAATCTGCAGTCTGTTAATATTTGGCGCCGTGAGCTGGGGCCCTCTAAGCTTTCAGATTGAAAATTCTGATTTCCGAGTTAACACAAACTCATCATTCCCACACTTTTTTCTAGACAGTTCGCAAATAGGCGCCATGTTTTATCGCCACCTGCTGTACGGAGTGCGCTATCTCATGTGTTTACAAACCCAGACACAGGTTTGCAGTCTTTCCTGCATATAAAAAGTCAATATATCCATTTTAATCAAAAATTTCTCCATTAATTTGCCCCATTGCATGACTTGTTATGCCTCAATCTCATAAGCAAGTCTAGTTAGGCCTGTGGTGTCAGGTCTTTTTTTTTTACAACATACATTTTGACTTGTCACAGTAGAAAAGTAAAGGTGTTATTAGCTAAATTGTACCTATGCATGCTAGAAAAAAATTGCAGTGACAGTGAGCCAGCATGCATAATTCAGAAACATGAAACCAAATCAGCTAAATGGAATTCAGCATCATTAATGTAATTACTTACACCTGTGCTGTGAAAAGGACACACAGAGGATAAGGCTCAGCAGCTGGCACACAAGGTATTTGATTATTGTTAGCTAAAATCAAAAGCCTGGCCAAATAAATGTGCCTCTGTCTAGATATTTCTTATTAATCAATGCCACTTGCAAAACTGTTCATCTGTGGCAGCTCTGGGTGATCCCTGCATGGATTTCAACTGTTTTTAAAAAAAATATACATTAAATAACAAAACTTGAGCATTTGATATTCTATTAAATTCAATGCAGGAATAAGTGTTTGTCGTTCCATCACAAGACATCTCTACAACAGAATGGATGTCAACTACAGACAGAATTGAAAGAAGAAAGTTGCAAATTTGCAATGACAATAAAGAAATTCTATTCTATTCTATAAAGCTGCACCTGATTAGAAGAACTCTATTAGGACTAACACCACAGTTTATTTCAGGACATTTGACGTGACAAGTATGTGAGAGTTTTCAATGAGTTTTTTTCCCAGATTTTTCAAATTAACAGTTATTATGGATTGAGAATAAATTGACAATACATTTTTGGCAATTTCATCATGGATTTCTCCACCTCCAGAGCTTAGTCCTCCAAATGACTAGAACTGCATTTTGTTGAGTATTCAGTCATTCAGCTGTGCTTGTTGTAGCTGATTCATTTGCTGTAATTTTAAATACTCTAATTGATGTTTTCTACTTCTTCTTATTATTATTATGTTACAGTATGTTAGTAGCTGGATAGCTCACTAACACCCCAGAGAGATCGGTGATTCAAATCCTGGTCAGGGCGCAGGTATCCAGTGAGGATCCTTAGGCAAGGTCCTTAATGCTGCCCCGCCTATGTATGTCGCTTTGGATAAAAGCATCTGCTAAATGAAATTGTAACCTTGTAACAGTAATCTTTTTTACTGTTCTCCTTTTTTTTATTTGTGTGCCTACATCCTTTATTCTCTTTCTTAGCTATGTTGTAATTAAGGCCTTCAAAAGCTCAATATACTACAGCTGAATGAATTCATACAGGCTCCCTGTTGACACCTACAGTCAGTTTTTATGAAGGCAGGTGAGAACCACAGTAAAAGACTTCAAGGTCATACCATTAAATCTGGTTTGTTAACAAATGTTTAAACAAATTTACAACCTGTTACCATACTGTTGATACCACCTGTGATAACCACACAGTCATGTTCCTTTTGATGTTCTAGTGCAGGACCCTTACAACCAGGCTGATAGTGTCACACCTTATATTTCTTTGTTGCAGTTACCACAAAATTCAAACAATGTGAAGCCGGTAAAAGGAATTTTCCATTTATTAGAGTTATCATGGATGTTAAGGAGACCCAGCTTATACAGCACACATCTTTTTCATTCATTATAGGTGCTGAAATCCAACCAATAAAAAAAGACTAAATAAATAAACATCTGCTTCCAAGTTAGTATAACAGGCACAGTCTATGCATTATTTCATTTCACTATGTTAAAAGAGGAGTGTTCTAGGCTGTCAACAGTTTTTTCATTGTTGAACTCCGCCTTGGTTATGTGCGATTTTGGGCTCCCAGTGGATTTCAGCCATTCTTGCATTTCTTTCACCTTGGTGCGTGGGCCTTGTAGCTGCCCCTGAACTGTTCCTGCTCCTGTGTTTTGGACCCAGCCAACCAGGCCAAGTTTCTTCCCTTCTGCCTGGAAAATGATAGTTATAATAGTGAATATGGCTAGAATGAGATAGATGTAAATTCATACATGTAGGAAAAGCTACACAGAAGGCCTTGTATAGTTATTAGGACTCAGATCCTACGGTAGGGCTGCATAATATATTGTTTCAACATCAACACTGCAATCTGTGCATGTGCAATAGTCACATCACAGGAGGTGCCATGTAAAGTAAGTCAGATTATCTCACATAACACAACATGCTACAAGTTTTGTTCTTGCTTGATACAAAAACAAACCTCTCATGGTTTTCATTTTCCATGACATGTTATGTTCTGACAGGAAATAATTCACTCAATTTTTTTATTTTTTATTTTTTTTTACAAATGTATTTAAAGACATGACGTTTATTGACATGCAGGCTCCACATGTGCCCAGCAAAATGAGCGGGCACAGGAGAGGAACAGTTAAAAAGAAAGATTTGGTTGCAAAAAGAATCACAACTTCCGCTGTTTGGGAATACATGGCTACAGAAAAGATGCTTACCAAAAACAGGGACTCTGTCAGCAACACTGTCTACAACTAATTAGTTTGACCAGTTACATCTGTACCACAAAACTCTGTATGACAAGTCCGAAGCCAGACCTGAATAGCATACAAAGCAAAACACTATTTTGGATGCCTTTTTTCAAACATGATTAATTCTTTCCAAAGAAACTTACTGAAGCTATTGGTGAAAATGCAACCAACCATGGCTATATCGGACAAAGACTGCCTATTACTGTGCAATAGTGATAACTAGGATAGGCAGTCCCGAAACCAGAATCACAATCAGTTTTATTGCCAAGCAGGTTTTCACATACAAGGATTTGCCTTGGTGTTTTGGTGCATACCAGTAAGCAAATGCAGAGGCCCTGCACTGGGGTCTCTGGCCTTGTTGATGAGGCTGGCTATTGTTGGGAAACTATCAGTATCACCACTACTCAACTACTTAGATAAAAGCATCAATAGGATAAATACCACAAAAATACGTACATTTCATGTTCGATCATATTTGGGACATATAAACACTTATATACTCTCGACTGCTGATCTCTGGAGTGATCATCTCAATTCAGAGAATCCACACAATAAACACTTATTTACAATATCTGCAATGAGGGAACCCTGAGTTAAGTTGACGTCTTTTGTCAAACTATATGTTTAGCTCATGAGAACTAGCTCATCAATATCAAACTCACTTGAGTGTATTTCCGAAAAAATACACCTTGCACTCTGCCAAAAACTTCATAATCCACTGAAATTAGGTCTTTATCAGACATAGTGGACCTAAAAAAGGAGAAACAAGACAGTATTAGGAGCTGCGTTGTGTACGTCTGAAACGTACACAATGACAGGGGCTATATTACAGCTACAAGCTAAGCTAACATAAATAAATTACGTTTAAACCATTCGCAGCCTAAATAATTAACAATTAACACGTTAAACTTCGTATTCGTGCTGTATGAACACATGAAAGCTCGGTGTCAGTACTACAAGTCACCTGAATATTGTTGTGATGCCGTGAATCGACCATGCAGCTCCGAAAGATCTCGATTTGAAGCATACGGGAGCGGGGCTCCGCTTCAGGAAGTAATGTTTCAACGGACCAATCAGAGAACAGCACAGACATCTGGTTTCTAGGCAACAAGTATAAACGTTGGAAGAGGAGTCGCATCAGTTTCTGAGGTTATTTGCGTGTTTGTATATAAACTCTACAAAACATACAACAAACAGTAACGTCTGAAAGTCTGTATCTTTAGGAACATTTGGAGAACTTCTACTGGTAAGTTGATATCAGCTCTTGTTTTGTCTTACTTTTTCTGACTCGTTTAGCTAACAACTGGAAAAACAAAAAAGTCATTGCTTGCAATTTTTTAATTAGTAAGTTATTATCGAGGCTGATGAAGCCTCTTCGATGAGAGGTGAAACGTCTTCGAGCTAACTCAAGCAAGTCCAGATGCTACGATTGAAACTACGAGCCCCAAAACATGTAAAATTCTCCATGATATTTTACAGAAATTAGCTTTGGCTCCCAAATAGCCAATAAGTAAACTTGTGAGCAAAATCTAGGCTGGTGGAGCAACACCGCAATCTGCAATGACCAACCCATGTAGGATTTTTCTTCCACGCTTGCTTACATTTGAGCTTGGCAGCTCCTTGACCTTTTAATTCAACACTCTACTCCAGGGGTGCCAAATCCTGGTGATCGAAAGTAAAAATCCAGCATGTTTTAGATGTTTCCCTCTTCCAACACACCTGATTCAGATGATCAGGATCATTATCAGGCTTCTGCAGAGCTTGATGATGAGCTGATCATTTGAATCAGGTGTGTTGGAAGAGGGAAACATCAAAAACATGCAGGATAGTGGCCCTTGAGGACCAGGATTGGGCACCCCTGATCTAAAGTGTAGATAGGCCCTTTTACACATAGTCTTTGGTTAACTTGACACTGACTTGCTATTTTTACTCCCCTTATCCTTTTCTCTTTTTACTGTAATTGTTTTTACCTGCTTGTTTTCACAGCTTTTAACAGCTGCCGTGGAAGACTCGTGTCTTTGAATCTTTGGAACAACAGCACAGCATAATCTACAACAGATGAAGTCATGAGCAATTACACAAGAACAAAACATAGTCCCCAAAGGCAGTACAGCAGAGGACATGATAATATCTGTACTCATACAAAACATGTGGTTGAGCCGAAAGCAAATGCGTCAGACCAGCTGTTTCCAAACAAGCCTGTTAGCCACAGAAGACCTCCCAGGACACAAGCCTTACTTGCTCCACATGATTTTGAAAAAATCACAGTTTCTACACAACCCAGAGGCACTTTGCTGCCCCAAGAACATCACACAAGTGGCATCAGAGAGATCTACGGGTCCTGGCATCCAAGAAAAGACTCACATGTGCCCAGGAGAGAGCTGCAGCTGGCCCAAGCAATTAATGCAAAAGAGCGCATGCTACAGGAGAAACTCTTGCAGCTTGAAGGAAAAATAAGACAAAATATCCAGAGGGATAGTGCTGATACTGCTGCAGGTGATGACCAAAAGACTGGGGAGGAGAGGTCCAGGAGAGGACAAGCTGAGAGGGGAAAAGCCCAGACAAAAACCAGGATATATGAGCCGCAGAGGAAAGAGCCAGTGAAAAGCAGAGACATGTCGACGCAGGAAAGAAGGCCTGAGGATTTTAGGCAGCCTCGGAATAAACAAGATCAGAGGACTGAGGGCAGAGAGAGGAATATACATGAAGTACAGCAGAGCAGACGGGAAGTTGCAGAGACTCCTCAGTCAACAGGAAAAGGAAAGAAAGGCATGTTTAACAAGAAAGAAGTGAATGGAGAGCTGAACAAATCAAGTTGGGAGAACGTAAAAGAGCATACCAGAAGAAAAGGAGAAGGTGAAAAAGATTATGTCATTCGAGGAGAAGCAGAGAAAACAAAATACAGCAAAAAACATGAGGGTAGTGCAATGTCGGCAAGAGAAAAGAGATTTAGGGAAATAACACATAAGGAGACCGACAGTTCGGATGATGAACGAGACATGCCTCAGAAAACTGGTCATAGACTGGCCATGAAAAACCACAGAGGTGCAGGAGGAAAACCGTCTGGGGAATCAGTTCTCCCACCGGGTGCTAGTGCTTCTCATTGCAGTGACAGTCAACTGCAGCAGGAGGAGCTCACACTCATGGATAACACAGACGTCCAGCTTTTTCCTTGCAAAATCTGCAACAGAAAGTTTTTTAAAGAAAGATTAGAGAAACACGTCCAAGTCTGTAAAAAGGTGAAGCAATCACATCGTCAAGTCTACAACTCCTTCGGGAAAAGGATCAAAGGAACAGATACAGAGGAGTATTTCAAAACCCACAGCAGGAGCAAGACTCCAGAGGTAAGCCAGTCATATTTTAATCTCTTTCAAAGGGCCAACCCAGCAATTTCACACATAATGCTAAAAGTTAAAGGCACATGATGGAGTTTTTTGACTACTGGTGCTGCTGTGTAGCATTATATTTAAGACTCAGTCCTACATAAGTTTGCTTTAAAAAAGAAAATGCACAGGGCATCTTCTAGTTTAGTTACATTAGGTGGACAATTTACCCTAAATTGTTATATATTAGACCTAAGTGTGAATAAGTATGGTCGTTGACACTCTCTGTACTGTGTCTGATACCTTTGTGCAGAAAAAGAACCAACGACAAACCTACAAGGGAAATATAAGCAATCTGCATCAGGACCGTCTCCCGGCTGGCACCTCGCAGCTGAAACGGACCAAGTAAGATGACCCAGACAAGGAGCAATAAATCCTCATCGCATCATTTTGTTATTGCCTATGTTTTTTGTAAATAGTTAACTAAACATAACTGTCTGAGATAAAAACAAGCATGTTACAAGGAGTGTGTCTGTGAAGGTTCTCAGTCATGGTTATCCTCGTAGTTTCAATCGTAGCATCTGGACTTGCTTGAGTTTGTCGAAGACGTTTCACCTCTCATCCAAGAGGCTTCATCAGTTCTAAACCGACTGGTTGGGAGTTCCAGATTTTTATACTTTTCAGGAGTCATTTTCCATTCACACCTGGCCAAAACGGGCCCTAACGAACCCCATTGTGAGAGGGAAGGACCTAACGACTCGCATAATGAGGCGAGGGGCAACACTCACCCAGCAGACAAAAGCTTCAATAGTGTTAATGGCTCCTGAAGAATATAAAATCTGGAACTCCCAACCAGTCAGTTAAAACTGATGAAGCCTCTTGGATGAGAGGTGAAACGTCTTCGACAAACTCAAGCAAGTCCAGATGCTACGATTCAAACTACGTGGACATGTTACAAGGAGGATGTGCTGATATCAATATGTAGAATTAGCTACTGTACATTAATAGATTACAGTATGACGCACTCATGATACAAGACAGCTTTTATTTATGGCTTGTACACAAAGCATGAAGCAACAGTGTGACTGTGAGTTTGCACAACTGCTACAGCTCCACAATATTTGGTAAACGGTTGAAAAAAAAAAAAAAAGTAAACCGTATTCTTAAATGCTCAACACACCGAATAAAAAGTTCACCCAAGGCACAGCGTGGTCATGTTTGCACTAATTCTAGATGCAATGGCTTACTAAGGCACTCGGGAATTAACGCTGCATGTTAAAATACTGCCAGTGTTACAGTGTTGTCATCTGACAGCTCATGAGTTATGGGTTATGTATGGATTTTAAACACATACGCTATAACACACAATAAACAAACCAAACAGAACTCAAACAAATAAAAACAAAAGACATGTTTTCTTTCACAAAGGATGCACAAAATGGCAAAAGAAAATTTCAGGAAGTACCAAAGATTGACAAAATGGCAAAAGAAAACAAAATAAGAAAATAACATCGTAGCTGCAAGGTCAACTATATTATATATGCGTTAAAGACCACATTTTATAAGACACCTGTTCAAGTGTTCATACATGTCACAAAGAGAACAGACCTACATGTGCTGCACCCACAAGAATTCAAGAGTCAAAGAAGGCAATAGGGGAAAAGTTGCCAAGTCGTTAAAAAAAATAATCAGTAGTTCCGTCTTTCACACAAATGCTCCTAATGTGACAATAAACCATGCAAAGTTTAAAGTATACATAAACATATATATATATACTGTATATTTGCATGAAATAATTAGAATATGTTTGTCATAGCTAAAATGTCTGATAAATGTGAAAAAAGCTGTTTAAGAATATCAGATAAAATGAAAAGTGATACATAAGAAAGCTACAGTATGTTTTCACATTGGAAGATGATGTCGACATACTGCCTGCCCACCCACCTTCTCATATTTCAACACTTTGGACACATTAGGAAACGGTTTCCTATTTGCATAAGCTAGTCTTACCAGGGTAAGTGACAATAACTAAGGCACTAAGGTCTGAAGCCTCAATGCTGACATCACTAGAAGTCAACAACAACCCCACCAACATTCACATTGCAGCGTAACACTATGATCAGATTGCCTCTCGCAGGTGTTTGGGTCCAAAGCTTCATGTTGAGTCCAGCCAACATTTCAGTCTGTGGAGAAACTTGCTAGATCACCGCAACCAGGTGACAACAAATGTGCACTGAGAGCGTGCTATGCGTTATACATTATTTCATATGCAATAAAATGTAATTATGCAACTTAGCTCTCTGTTAAACATCGATACTGTAATGTAACCACTGGGTGGGAATCAGGATCAGTCGCTGCTGCACCTCTCACTGAGCCTCTACCTCCCAGCCTAACCAGCTTGTTTAATCCGCTATGTGCTTCTGACACCAAAACCAGGACATCTCCAGGTTAAGTCTCACACGCTGGCCCCGGCAGATCGGCCTCCATGATTTGTGAATCCGCCTCTTCTTCCTCCTCCAGCTCCGGGCATACGATCGGAGTGATGGTTTCCGTTACTGTCACATCCCGCTCCCTGTAGTGCAGAACGACTTATCGCCGCCCAGAGCCTCTCATTCTCCTTCTTCTGCTCACTGACCTACAGACACCAGAAGCACAGTACATGCTGTTAACTATGCACACTGATCATACTCAGCTCTGAGGTAGATGGACTTTGTAAAAAACTTATAAATTCACCTGCTTTTCAAGCATTTGGATCCTCATCTCTTGATGGCCGATTGTCTCTCGCAGCTGCAAAATAAGCTCTGCTGTCACTGTTGCAATGGAGTGTACTCGTTAGCTCATCATTTGCACTGTTGAGTGTGTAAGTTAGATACCTGTGCCACTTCACTACTTGCTTTGCAGCATGTGCCCGATTCTCCTTTTCTGCAGATGTCAGTCTCCTCCAGTCCGTTGACTTTATCACAGGTCATTCGTTTAGTCTGTCGAGCCAACAGAAAGAAAGCTAAGACTGAATGCAGTAGACATATATAACTAAGTATTGTGAAAGCTTCATTCAGAGTACATAAGTCATGTGTATATTTGTGCAAACAGCAGCTATGTTGGCATTACCGATAGGCCTGTATTACTGCTGACCGCCGCTGCTGCAGCCTTAAGCTCTTTCAGTTCCTCGTATGGTAGAGTAACGCTCTCAGAGAAAGAAGAGAGCTGGTCAGGAGTGAATGGATCGCCTTCGTCTGGCATCGGGATGAACTCTGCGTCTTCAAGCTCCTGTTCAATAAAAACTTGTCTGAATTAGAGTGTTTTAAGGTCTCATTCAGATGTTTTCATTTTTTAATTCAAACTAAGGTTTTCTTGGGGCGTGTGTCCATTCAGCGTTTTTTTTTCTGGCAGAAAAGCAATGGCAGGCTGCTTCATCGCAGCACTTCAGTAGAAATGCGCTCCCACACTGTGGGTGGTTTTGTGGTTTAGACCATACCTTGACAACATATCACCACTCTAACTGCAGCTGTATGATGGAATAGCATCGCCCCCCATCGTGATTTTTTTTATCTGACGTATCAAACAGCTCAGGACAGAAAAACAAACTTTTAATCTATATTCTTGGTTACCAGGGTGATGAGTCCCACCCATGTAATTCGTTGCCTTAAAAAAAGAGCGGGAAGTGCTCAAAGCTGCTGCCTAAAAAATTTGAGCTATCTGAAAGAAGATGGTAACAACTGACTAAAGACATTGATGCTCAGAAAAAAAATCGCTACGTGGACACTCGGCCTGATTCCTCAGTGCTTTCATGGTAGCAAACCTTTCTAAGCCAGAAAGGACAGGAGCTATCAGCAGTCCGATTTGTCATCGACATCATCGGGGTCTCCATGAGGCAGTCCTCTGTATTAACCTCCAGTGTACCTCCAAGACCCCTGTCGCGACACTCAGTCTCAGAACCAGGTTCTATGTCCAGATCCACCGTGGATGTCGACGCCTCCTGGCCCAGCCCTGAAAACACACATACAAGAAAAATGTAGATCTATTGTCAAGCAATCCAAATTATTCAATACACAAATCTGTGGCTTAAAAAAGTATTTACCACTTCCGACTGACAGTCCACTGCTGTTAGAGCGGATGGTCTTTGAGTTGAGCACTTTTTCTACAAATAAGAAAAAAAATTATCATACTTCTGTTTATTGGGGTATTTTGTTGTACCAGTGTCTGTGTAATGACTGGGATGACCAACCCATTATGATAATAGTGTGCCAGCCACGGCAAGAAAGGTCTGGTACGTGGTGGAGGGAACCAAAGATGGGCCTTGGCATGGCAGGGCAAACCTCTGAACCAAAGCCCTTATCAGCAGGCATCCCAAGTCTCCCATTTCCTGCGTTTCCCCATGCAAAGATCTGATTGTCTGCAAGGTAAAAACAACAACAACAACAAAAAAACAGATTATGATATAGCGGTAGAATCAAAACTAAATGGCTAATCTTTGGAGAAAAAAAGTGAAACACACTTAACATAAAAACATAAAAATACAGATATTACTGTAGCCACATGAAGTGCATGTTTTGTTCTTACCTTCAGTGGCTGCAATAGTGAATCCATCTCCACAAGACACTTTGGTCACTATCTTCCCTCCAAACGGTCCAACAAGGACTTGAACACCCTGGTGTCTCTTGAAGTCCTTCACACCCAGTTGGCCATACTTGTTGCAACCAAAGGTGATCAGGCGACCGCGTCCTGCAAAGTCATAAATCATATGAAATAACACTTCTTAAAATTGTGACAATTTCTGCTTACAAGAGAAATATGATCTCTTTTTTTTTGCTGTACCATCAATGGCTGCTGTGTGGGTCTTTCCTGGAGCTATGACCTGGATCTTGAAATGTGACAGCTGCTTTACCAAGGTCAGCGTGGTGATGTATGGGATCACTTGGGAACTCTGGTGTGGCGTACATGAAAAATAAAAGCTTATGAACGCAGCTGCATCACGGTAAGCCTATTATTGTAGTACTATAAATACAGCTCAGTACCTCTTCAGGGTGGTTTTTGAGACCAGACAGTCCCTGGTTCAGTCCCAGCTTGTTGAATTCATTGTGTCCACATGCTAGCACTTTACCAGTCTCTGTCAAAAAGAAGGTTCCATCGCTGCCACATGACACTGAGGAGATGGTGGCACCTTTGGGAATCTCTACCTGGAAAGAAACAACACACAGGACATTAGACAGAAAGAAAGCAGTAACATTTTCTGACTTTTTCTGGATTAGTTACACAGAGACTTTGCATCTAAGTGGTTCCTTTTGCCAGAACAGGAAAGTAAGCCTTACTTGCATCGGAGAAGAGAAGTCATCCTCACATTCCAGGCCAAGACGCCCTGCAACAAGGAAAAAAAGGATAAAAGACAAAAGGTTGAGGAGCAATTTTGACTGAGAATACTGAAGGGTTACTGCCTCCACTGGCTTACTACAATCATAAAAGCAAATACAAACTTGCAGACGCTACCTAACAGCATCTCCAAACAACAGTACATACAGCAATCCTATATACCATACTCTCCGCAGCCCCACGAGTAGATGTCCCCGTTCTGTGTCAGCACCACCACGTGATTGTCTCCACATGAAACCTGGCGGACATGTCGTTCCTCAAAAAACTCCAGAAGCACCGGCTCCAAAATCTCAACGCCCATCTCGCCCTCTACTCCAATGCAGCCGTAATAATCTGACCCAAACATGTACATCTGGTCCTCATCTGCAAAAGAAGCACCAGAGGGCTCATTAAGAAAATAGGGTGACTTTATAGATACAAGTTTCTGTTTCAGCAGGAACCTTTCTTCTCTCACCAGTGACACAGGCAGTAAAATCAGCCCCACATGCCACCAGTCGGATGGCCTTTCCCTGGAGCTTGTCCACCCTCTTAGGCTGCCGGTACGAGGCCTGGTCTCCGTGCCCCAGCTGGCCAACCATCTTGGCCCCGCCTTGGACATTCTGAGGGTTGAGAAATTTTCTTGTAGTGCAGCACAAGAACAACTACATCCTGTATATCCGCCCCAGAGTGATGGATGAATACTCACAGCCCAGGTATACAGCTCCTTTTCTACTGTCACCACTGCAAAGTGACTCTCTCCTGCACACACGTGTTGGGCACTGCTGCCTCCTTTGAACGCATCAATTTTCTGAGGGGTGAACTTCCCTCCTCCCCAGAAATACACCTCCCTCGAGCGTGTAGTCACCACTGCGACAGGGGTCTCAGTCACTGTGCTCAGCCTATAGTGCAGGTATGACAATAAATCATTTATACACAACAACATCATATTAAAAGGCCGGGGTTAATCTTATATCTCGATTGGAAAGGCTTTTGGGTGCTTGGCTTTTACAATGTAAATCAAGCAAAAAATGTTAACTTACTTTGGTTTCTTCATTGCTGAATTCAGTAAGGCCACTCGCTCCTCAAGCTCCCTATCAAAGAACAAAATTGTCAGAGGAGTGCTGTATCTTACATATTAGTGGTGTATCTTATATACACACATACACATACTGTATCTTACTTTGAATTGCCTCCAGGGGAAAAATAAAGCTTAAAAATGTTTTGAATACATATGCAATAGAAAAAGAAACAAAGAGATTCTCACTGTCGGCAACAGGAGATGACTGGCTGGTCCAGAATCTGCTCAGCTGTGGGCCTCTTTACAGGATCCTGCAAAACAAAAAGATCTCGAGAGCTTAGTGATCAATCAAAAAGGGTAGCTTTTAGGTATTATTTCTGGCATCAAATCATTAGTTTTACAGCACTGAAACCTTATTCTCCTCTCACTTACTTGATCGAGACACTCGTGCACCAGCTTGATCAATGCAGACGAATAAACATCCGAGTTCACCTCCATAGTCCAGTTTCCCTGGACTATTTTCACACAGAGGTTTAGAGCGTTCTGTACAGACACAAACATCACAGTAAAATTCATTCTGATGGCAAAAATCTAACAGTCTGATTAATGCAATTAATTACTGATTTCTAGAAAGCCTGCAAACCTACCGTTGCATCAAACGTTCTTGTAAGAGTTAAGACTTCAAAAAGTACACAACCCATGGCCCAGATGTCTGATTTGAAGTTGTACTTTGATCCCTGGCACAATTCAGGCGACATGTAATATGGAGTTCCCACACACTGCACGGACCAAGGAAGTAAAAGTACAAAGAGAATTATTAAGAAAAGAAATTGTATATTGTATACTTCACACAATGAGTTTATGCAAAGTAAACTCACACCCACAGCTTTATATATATAGTGTGTGATCAGCATCTGGATTCTAATTATATAGTAGCAGCATTCAAGGTGACAAAAGAGTATCAACTGTACACATTCAGTATATGTGTTTTCATCGACATGTGACTGCTGTGTTTCAGCAAAGAAACAAGTAATGTTTTCTCTCAAATTTACGGTGATGCGCCTCTAAATAATATGGCAACACCTAAAAAGAAAGCAGGCACAAATCTACGATCTACTCAATCACTACACCAAGAGTCTATAGAGTGAACAAATGATTTAAAACCTAAATAACATAATCTTAGCCTCCTACATTAGGATGAAAGGAGTCACAACTTACAGTCTCAGCCATTGAAAACTCAGAGTCTAGTTTCTTTGCGAGGCCATAATCACCCAGCTTAATGAGGTCAGTCTTGGTCAGGAAAATGTTCAGAGTTTTGATATCTCTGCAAGAAAAAAACAAACGATCCGATTAGCAAAAATCCGATTATTCATTAAAGTCACGTGACAGTCCGGCTACCTTCATTAACAGCATGAGCATCTTACCTGTGTAAGATCCCAGCCTTGTGAATGTGAGCCACTGCTGAGGCGATCTGGTACAGGTACCATATGACCACCTGAAGAAACATGTTAAAGATTACGATATAACTGAGAATAGTCTGTTTTGTTAAAAAAAAAAAAAAAGGCCTGCAATGGTGCACTCATACCTCCTCACCGAAGAGTTTCCCCTTCTGCTGGAGGATTTTGTCATACAGATTTCCTCCTGCGATAACAAGGTTGTTTAGCATTCTGTCACACATGAACTGCATCCACACTAATCTCAATCAGATCCCAGAGTGAAAGTGCGTTTTCTTACCATTGCAATACTCCAACTCAATGAGCAGACTGTTTTTATCCATGAAGTGATTGAAGTAGGCTATGATGTTGTTGTGCTCCAGAATGGACAGGATGCTTATTTCGTTCATGACATCTCTGCGCTCCTTTTCTGAGAGCGAGTTCAGGTCCACCTCCTTCCATACCACCAGAGAGTTGTCCTGGGGAAGCCAAAGGGGACATATTATTGAATAATAATAATAACATAAGTCTGAATATGTCCCTTTTGACGTTAACAGAATGACTCAGGATAATATTTATCTGCTTAAAGACATTGAAAATATTAAAAAATGTAATACAAGAAACATTATAAAATATAAATGGTTCAAAATGCATTCTTGACAGGGTGGCGGGAAAGGGTTCCCTTTGCTGCAGTCAGTTATAATAAAGTATAAAGAGGAAAGGCATGAGAAAGTCATCTATCTTGTTCTCACTCAAGAATTTCTCACAGTCACTGTGTGAGAAATATCAAGGGTGTAGAACCACAAGAACTGTGAGCAATTCAGTGTGCCAGACACGTACTGTTTACTATGGCAGAAAGTAACAATTCTATCACTGTCAATTTATCTCCAAGTTATTTTCTGAGTTAATTGATTAGTTATTTGTGCTATAAAATATCAGAAAGTACTGATGATGTTGAGTAGTGTTTCCTAAAGCCCAAGATGATGTCCTAAAAATTCTTGTTTTGTCCATGACCTAAAAAATTATGTTCTGTTACTCAAGGAATATATATAAAACACAAAATAATACCCATAAAAAATAAAAAAAACAGGGGATCCAATGAATCGTAGGGTTTGTTGTGTTCATGTATATTTTTGTAGAGTCATAACTTTGGATCTAAACTATTCAGGTAAATCTCAATAATTAGTACTACTGTGACGTGTTGGCCTTAATATTAGTTAGGTTAATCTCCATAATTAATAATACTTTTGGATCTTAGTCTTAATATTTTAAATGGTCTTGTAAAGTTATATTTTATACATTTTGTAGGCCTTTAATCAGTACTACTTAAATTATTCAGGTAAATTCATACCATAAATATCACTGCAGGGTCTGAACCTCAATATTTAATCTTGCTGGGTTAATTCATAACTCAGATTTTTCTACTGCAAAGCAATTCTAGTCAAAGGCTTTAAATGTGCTATATAAATAATGGTGACTTGACTAAAGAAACCAAGAAAAATCTAATTTAAGAAAGTGGTATCAGAGACATTTGAATATCCTTTAGAAAAAAGAAGACTCAGGCCGATTAATCGATTATGGAACGAGTTGATGAATCGATTAATCGTTTCAGGTCTGCTGTTTACTAAATGACTGAGAAGACAAAATGTACCACAGCTAGCCATAGCATCAGTTTAGAGTGTAGAACCTCATGTTTGCCTGGCTAAGGACAGTTATGGGGACTTAGCAAAGCTGCAGAAGACACATATTTCTGGTTGCATTAAACTTTAAGGGAGTTTTCTGTGGCCATGAGGACTTGACGTGTCCTCGTTGTTTATTAGCGTGGAGTTGTGCTGTGCTCAACTTACCTCTGTCCTTCTGTACAGAGTGGCTTCACCAAACGCCCCCCTCCCGAGGATCCGAATAGGAATGTAATGCAACTTCTCCTCTTCGCCATTAAATGTGCCCGAAGCTGACCGCTCACTGACCACAGACCCGCCGCCCAAATCCGAATTTAGCGAGTCGAAATGTCTTTCATAGTCCTCCAGTGACATTTCTGTTTAGGGACTTGTTAGCCAGCGGCAGTGATGGAAATAACTCGAACAGGCCCCGACGACGACTCTTACGCTAAGACTCCTAGAAAACCCGACACACGGCCGACATGTTACCGCTGAGGGCTAATAAAACACCTGGCAAAGTACGAGTACGACCAGAAGCCTCAAACCAACTTGTAAAACACGGCGTCCACCAGAAAACGTAGCAAAATACGTGCAACTACAGTACTTGCACAAGTGTCAAGCTTCACACAATAAACGAGATTAAACGTTTTTTCAGCTTTCAAATTAAAAGCCCTACCTTTGTGAGTGGTACCGGTGTACTTTACGCTGATAGTCAGCAGAGCGGATGTGTTGAATCTTACTCGCCTGCTCTGTTTGTTAGCTTGACGTGGCTAATAAGTTAGCAAAAGTGCAGCACCGTCTAATTTCTGAACTGTCGTGGACTCGTTACCCAGTTAAAAGAGTTCCAGCAGGTCTGAGTAACTAATGTAAAAGTTACCGAGTGTTTAAAGGCGGAAACACAGGCGACAACACACCGACAACCCGTCCATCCTTTTCATGTGTCAGACACGGAAACTGTCAAACACGGTTCCATTCCACAAAACATCATTGCTTCAACCAGAACTCTATTTTTCTGTCACATACTGCTTTTATCATTGTTTTCTTTTTATTGTCACTGCGCTTCTTCAGTGACTCTGAATTTAAAAAGGACATTCAACAGGCAGCATATCCAACTTATTTTATCATAATGAAGTCTTATTTTACTCTTCTTTTTTTTTATTTTATTTTTATTTCCAGGACTGATATGGAGCAGCGTGATTTTTACAGCTGCCACTCTCCAACCTTCACATGATTTTAACTATATACAGTGTATCTATATATTAATATGCACTGTTATTACTATTGTTGTTGTTGTTGTTGTTGTTTTTGCTGCTGATGTTGTTACTTGAACTGTTAAAGGATACCGGATATAAATACCTTGGTGTCGATGTTTTTTGGCTAATCCAAAAAATTGAACAAAAATACAAATGCAGCATGCAAATGGTCTTCTATTCTGTCTTTAAGAAAAAGTTAAAACTTCTATTGTTCCAGTTAAAAAGGGTTACATTTAACCAGTTGTGCACCAGCAGTTGTTGAGCTGTTTAACTGATTACAAATTATTAATCACTGAGTTAATCCACACCCTACTCAGGTGTGGCTTTAAAGGACTATGATCAGATAGTGTAAACAGTAGATGGACAATCCTTTAATCAGTGACCATCAAAGGCCACCTTAAAATGCGGTTTTATCCAGTTAACACATGGCATGCGAGATGCTGACGTGTCAGTTAGAAACTCCACCATTTGTGGAGCAGCATGGTGATTTCAAATATTGCCTGCAATAGTCTTCTATTAGATGTATTAAAGTTACAGCTGTGTTGTAAATTATCTAACATACATTAATCAGCCACAACATTAAAACTCAAGCTCAGAAGCAGCTCATGGAACATGACCAAGAGCTCAGGGTGTTGATGTGGACTCCAATCCCCAGAGCCCAATCTGATCAAGCATCCGCAAGATGCATCGCTATAATCCTGGTCCAAGCAGGGCCCCACCTTGAGGCAGACGCCACATGACACCCCAGAGGTCTGATGTCCATGCCCTAATGGGTCCAACCTGTTTTGGCAGCATGATGAGAATATACACCGATCAGGCATAACATTATGACCACCTGCCTAATATTGTGTTGGTCCCCCTTATGTGGTCAAAAATGCTCTGAACCATTGGGCATGGACAAGAGGACCTCTCAGGGTGTCCTATGGGGTCTGGCACCAGGACGTTGGCAGTGGATCCTTTAGGTACTCTGGCTTGTGCAGTGGGGCCTCTGTCAATCCAACTTGTTCCACTGCATCCTGTTGATGCTTGATCAGAATGGGGTCTAGGAAGTTTGGAGGTCAAATCAACATCTTGGGCCATTGTCATGTTC
>OMNN01011244.1:3447-20726 GCA_900302755.1 Chromis chromis
AGATTTTGTGGCTATTCACAGTTGCAGGCTTTTGTGTTTTTTAACAACAGACTTGTACATTCATTTTTTTGTAATTTTATCAATATGGAATGGAGTTTTTTAAAGGTTAAAAAAAGAATAAAACTGCCATAAAATTACAGATTTGTAGTATCAAAGGACCACACCAGCATCACTTCTATTATCACCATTTATTTTCCTGAAGACTTAAGACGTGCCAGTTTGGGGAAAAATGCCACTGAAAATTACCGCTATGTTCAAAAATGATAGGGATAACGGCCATTCTTTTAATATTGTTCATTAAATGTCCAGCAGGCATTAATAGTGACTCTACCCTGTGGGCACAGGGTCACCACTGAGGCAGCACTTACCATGGTCTTCTGCGGACATCGTACAGGTCAATCTTGTTGGGCGCCCTCCATGGAGTGGCTGGAGAGAGCAAGAAAATAAGTTATAGGCCGTGCAGTGCACTGTAGGATATTTCAGATCAGATTAGATCAAAGTAATCATAATTTCATTCTGTCTATCGAGTTACCAGTACAGCCATCTGATAAGAGATTGCCAATGTTCTGCAGCTGAGGATCCCTAGGGTCAATTTAGACTTTATCTTGCCGTGAGTTATAAGGCAGACTGTCGACTCGGGTCCCCGCGGCCTACCTGGGTAGTATCGTGTCACTCCTGTGGCACTGCCAAACACCTGCCAGCGCAGAGAGCTGTCCTCCCGACGGTTCTCAATGAAGACCCTCTCCAGAGCCTGGGTCCAGTTTAATTCATTTAGGATGACGGGGGCTTTAGAAAAACACACAGAGGAACACACATGAAATAAGACTCATCATAGTAAATTGGAGTAGATTTTCAGCCAGGCTTTAATATGCACATGTATTCAAAAGTTTTTTTTGTGATTTCTGCTGCAAGGGGACACTTTACACCCAAGTTTTTGGTAAACAAGGTCCTCTTGCAATGAGCGCAACTCTGCTTCTGGTTACATAAAGCGGAAAAAATGGAGAGAATTGCAAATGAGTTTCTGATTATGTGCCACAGTCCCTCAAAGTAAAAAACTACAGGCGGTGAAAATAGTTTTTATAATCCAATTTTGGCATAATGCAAAAATTTTTCATTTTTTTTCAATATTCAAGATGCATTTTCTTATGAACTGATTAAAAAGCAGAAAGAACAAGTTGTATATATATATATAGTGCACCTAAATGTAAAACAATGCCAGGTTTTCTCTGTCACTAATCCAAAGGTCGACTCTCTTTGCAGAACAACCTTGTCTGTGCCAGCAGAAGTAAGCTAGCCACATAAGAATGGATGTATGCAGGCAGCTTGGCCGGTGGTCGCCGTCTGAGGTGGCATTAGTCCAATCTGGAGGATCTCTGCCGAGTGCAGTGGAGGAATCAGATGACCTTGGAAGAGGTCATACAGTATGTCACTTGAAGCACGCGGAGAAAAAAAGCCACTGCTGAATTTCTGATAGCAGAGGAATATAAACTATTTCTGCAAACGTCCATGAGTGAGTGTGTTAGAGGATTCATAAGTGCTTGGTTATTGTGCATGCGAGTGCATTAATGTGTGCGTTTTTGGAGTTAAAACGTGAGGTCACAGACATCTTACATGTCAATGGTGAACGGATTTATAGTTGTGGAAAGAAGCGTTCATCATCTAGTCAACAATAAGTGGAATAACATGCTGCAGGTGGTGGAACAACACCGGCGTCTGTGTGTCTTTTCTTCTCTGCTTCACCCTTTTGTAACTTATTTTGCACTGTCGTTATTCTTCTTCCACTTGTGATCGAAATTATACTTTCTATTCTTACATATCCTTACAATGTGACACAATAAGCATGCAGACAGACACACACACACATACACACACACACACACACACACGCACACACACACACACACACACACACAAACAGAAAATGCTTTCAGTCTGTGTTTAATAGCTAAGCTGAAGTCAGAAGATGGGGAGTGCAATCAGAGGTTTAATAGCCACCTGATTAAAGAGGAAACAAGACGAGGCGCTGAGCTGAGGAGAACTTCACTCGCTTCTCTGATTTAATTACTCAGCCAACCAAAGCTAGATAAGCCTCTGAACCGACAAGTCCAGCTTTTCTCAACCCCTCGTTTGAATTTCACACAAATAAACGATCATTATCCACTTTTCCCATGCTTTTCAATTACTGCTCAGTCTTTGACAAGCTGTCAGTTTAGAGGTAAGAAATATGACACTAACCTTCCCCCCCATCCTCTTCTCACCTCCTTTAAAGTGAGCCGCATGATTCTGAATAATCACAATTACACATTACCTAAAAACATAGTTTTTCTTTGTTTTTTTCACCTGAAAGTCCCCTTCCACCTTGGCAAAGTCTTTCCAAAATTGTAGCTCAAAACAAAAGTACCATTACTCTCTTGCATCCTGTAGAACAAATGCACGCAAATACACACATGTAGCCCGACTAGCAGCACTAAGCAGGGTCTGGAGGATAGGAGTATATGAAAGCCAAATTGCTGCCATCACCAAGGGGAGCTCCTCGACATGTTTTTCTCAAAATTCATAGACATAAACACAAAGGAAGAATGGAGGAGGATAGAAGCAGCCCTACAAATGGGCATAAACATGAAAACCCATTTGGGGAGGGGGTGATTGATGGAAAGAAACACAGAAATTAACACGAGTGAGTGGCTGCTTTCACAGCAAGGAAAAAGGCAATTTTTCGCCCATGAGGCCAGAAGAGAGAAAGAAAAAAAACACAGACGCACACAAAATAAACCACATTTTAAACGGCTAAATTGAAAATGGCAGAATCTAAGACATGATTCAGGTCAAAGAACTGATTATTTGGCGTGTTTTCGCAGTATGTAACAAATGTCAGATCACCCTCTTTTGGGGGGGGAGGAGGAAAAGCTAGGCCTTCACTATCATTGGAAAATATATTTTATGATCCACTGGAAGACAATTCTTTCTATATCATCTAATGCCTTGCCAGCTTTTTGTTATGCTGTTTATTTGAAGACTCACTGGTGAAGGATGCATGCCAGCGCTGCAAAATTAATTGCATACCACCAGATTTAGAAAGTAAAAGAGCTTTATGTTCCATCTCTCATAACACGGTGTTTACATTTGCCAAGAGTCCAGATGGTATGAAGAACCAGAAACATTGAACTGGAGAGAGAAATTAGAGAGACTCTTAGCATCTCTGACATTTCCATCATGAATTTTTAAACCTGCTGCAATCACTTCCATGACTCTGAAGCCTTTCAGTGAAACCGGTGGCTGCATTTTACTGATGTTTGTGTTGGAGATTATCGGGGAACCAAACCTCGCTTTTCAATTTCATCTGGGCCGCGCAATACTCCGTGGTCAAAGAGCCATCTGATTAATGCGTAAAAAGTATTATCCTTTAAGCATGAGCTATCACAGCAGGTTGCTGCAGCCTGTGTACTGTGAAGTCCTGGGTGCTCTTATCTGGAGAGGCACTGGGTCTGTAATGATAGCTGTCTCAGACAGGCCAAGGGGAAAGAGACATCCTGTGACCTCTGTTTAAAACTAGCACCATCTCAGCTACCCTCACAAACATCAAGGTATTAACCAATCTGTGGCTATGCAAGAAGGATTATCATATACACACAGACACACCCCTTAACTGAGTGAATTCAGCAGCTGGGATGTGACTGTACGTGTTTTTGTTCACATTTCGGTCAAGTCTGGGTCTTTCAATGAAGGCTGCTAAGAGACAGACCGGAGTGTATTCATGCTCCCAGCTGAAACTAAACCAGTAATATGTGAGCCACCTCTACTGTCAGGCCAATTCAACACACACACACATCAGCACACATATCTTCAGGTGATCTCTGCAGGAAAAACAGGCACATCAGAGATAAGAAAACACAGCGAGCTAATTCTCTTTGATTTATTCAGTTAGGATATGCTGTGACTTCTCTGGACAGTTGATAAAAAGACAAATTTCCCCTGGGGTGGGGGCGGGGGGGAATATGCTCACACATGCAGTCAGGGCCTATAGCGCTGTGTTGGTCTCATCTTTCACATGAAACGCGCCTCTCTCTGATATCTTTAACAGGTAATTCATCAGCGTGCCGCTCCCCTGACATTTAGAGCACCCTTGGCTTTGCCCCTTTATGGAGCAAGACTGCACACCAAGTAGGGAAACAATTATGAGTGGGATTTATGGAGCATCTCTGTGTGAAATCATCCCTCAACTCCCTCCTCCACCGCCACCACCCCTATCCTATGACACTGCCACCCCCACCAGCCCCACGTACACACATTATTCACCCTGATGTGCCCGAGATAAAGAGCCATCCGAACCGATCTGCGCCTTATGCCCCGTATTAATCCAACATTATAGAAATGAGTGCGTGCCTTTACTGTACACACAGAGCAGGAAAAAAAGCACAATGGTCTGTAATATATCATGATGGAACTCAAGTGGTCCCTCATAAGAAATCCATAACGGTAATGGAGCTAAACCTATTAACTGAGTCCCTTTGAAGACTCATAACCATTAACGCTGTCATCGCGATAAAGCGTTTACATATTCTGTGTTTTAAACAGAGTGACTAAGTGGTAGTGGTGTAGATCAGTCCTGCTTACTTTGACATATAGGTGACACTGCTCACGTAGACAGGCTGGGTGACACTAGGACATGGAGGCCTGTAGCTTGCTTTGAACTTTAGTGAGTTAACCCACAGACACCCAAAACCCGCCAGCAGGTTTGAAAGGCGTGCAAAAATTACTCCATTTGTATGACCAGAAGCTAGAAAAAAGATTCTTAACTTTCCAACGGTCTTTAAACTACTCATCAGACACATGCCATTCCATTGGAAAACGTAACCAAATCTGTGTTTAAAAGTGTGATATTTCATCAAAATCATTGTATTCAACATATCTTATTTAAAATTTCACTTCAAATAAACCTGTAACTCTAACTGGATTTTGTAAAAAACTAAAAATTCTGAGCTCCTTGATGCAACCATTAAGCCATTAGTGTTTCAGCTGGAACGAACAGTCACGTGACAGAAATTCATGGACTTATTAGCTAAACAGGGTTGAACTGCAGTCTGTGTTTACATAGGACAACTAGTTCAAATTAAAGCTGTAAAATATCTATATTGTGTAGAGTCAGGATTGGTAACATCTGGGTGCATTAGAAAAAAATTTAACCTTCATTTTTTTTTCTTTTTTGTTAATTCATGACACTATAACGATTGAGTTAGTTTTTTTTTTTTTTTTCAAGCCCTGTGTGTTCAGGTAATCCACTAAACAAGAAGAGTTATTGATAGAGCCAGTTAGAGTCCGTCCATCTCAATTAAGAAAACATTTTCCCATTTACCCTTGTGGTATTAAGCTATGCAAACTGTTGAATAGGTTTGTTTTAATTCTTCCAGATTTCAAATAGATGTTTGCTTGTAGCCCAAAACAATAGAGGTGAATAGAATTTGGTTTGTGGTTTTAACAGCTTTGTCGAGTGACATTTACAAAATTCAGAAGCAATGAGTGTTTTCACTGTCCTGGTAAATGCTGGATAATTTGAAGACCTCACCGTAAGTGAATGAAACTAAACATACAGTAAATGAGAAAATAGATTTTGGGATGAAAACAAGCAGCTTGATAAACCAACAGCTTCCTGCACAGTTCAAAGTCATCACAGACCAGCATCTCTGATTCTTCGGCATGTAGCTTCTTCCTCCGTTTGACTCTATATTGTCAACCCAATTCCTTCTCCATCTCTTCCTCCTCCGTCCTGCTTCCTCCCTGTCTCTCTTTTTGTCTTCAGGCTGATTTTGTGGCCTGGCTGAGTGTTAAAGAGCCTGAACCTTAAACCTTTCATCCTGCAGAGGAAACAGCAGCAACAGGAACTGGCAGCATCTCACACATGCACATGAGCCAGAACAATGTCTAAGCCCTCGTAGACGAAAATGTGTCTTTTTATACAGTAGAAAAATAGACATTGAGAGGATACTCTACAAGCTGATGTGTATTCTTTACAAAAACAGCCTCCAAGAATTTCTCTGCAACTGAAAAAGGAGCATGAACCTATTATAATTAAAATTCATGTGAAGGGTCCAAATAGTTTCACTCAAAAACAGTGTTTGGTATGAGTGTATTCGTCATTGAAGACCTCAGTTTTGCTAAATGGTAATCTCAGACTGTGAAGGCGGGGAGACAAAAGGAAATTTCTCTAAGGAGGGATGATTATTCAATATACAGAATAAGACAGAGGGGAGAGATTTCACCATACCTCCCGAGTGCTCCTCCAAATACTTTTTCTAATTAAAGAAGAGCAGTAAATAACAAACACATGAAATGTAATTTGTGAGCCTGGTGGTGAGTGAAGTGGAGTTTGCTGTGCTGACTGTTCTAATTAGTGTGCGGGTAAATGATAGTGCCCCTTCACTGGGCACACACTATAGGGGTTGGATGGGTGAGGGGCAGAGGAGGAGAGAAAGATGGAGTCTGTAAAGTGGAGAGCAAAAAAAAAAACAAAAAAAAAACACAGCCGCAATGTTTATACCGTCTTTCCTCTCTTTTGGTTTAACTTTAAATCCCTTTCTCTTTTTTCCCACTTTCTCTCTCTCTTCTTTTTTTTTTTTTTTTTTTTACAAATCACTTTTGCTTTTTTCCACACATTTAAATCTGGTTTGATGTTGAGAGGGGCTGAGTTGATCTCCAGCGTGGCGTGAGTTGCTTGACAGGGAAGCTTCCTCTGCTGGAAGGAACCTGAGGCGTGCGAAACGAATACAGACTGCATGCACTATACGCGCACAAACGGACACACACACGCACTCACTGAAGATGACATTCTACATTTAGCTGAGGCAAATCTCAAGATTCGTAGCTTATTACTTTAAGACGACAAATGTACCATTTTATTATAGAAATCTAGGGCATAAGTAGTTAGCAAAGAGGGCACATTCACTAATTGGAGCCAAAGCATATAATACGACTTAGTAACAAAGCATAATTCTCATTCCTGTCATTATTATTTTCTTCTCCTTTTGTGAACAGACCTGAGTCTGTCTATCAAAAGTCGCCTTTGTCCCTCCAGTAGCAGGCGAGCTGACTCTCCAGATCCATTTTAAACAAGGTGAGATACATCAGAGACTGTTTCACTCAAGTGAAACCTAGCAGATGCAAATCTTTCTCTTCTTTTCAAATCTCAAACAACACCGCGTCGACTCAGTATCTGCCGTATCTGTTGCGCTCAGTTTTCCACTGTGCATCACATACACTCTGTGCAATTTGCTCTTTACAGAGGTGAACTGGATGACTTTTTTTTTTGCCCAGAGCTTCCCAGAGGGGATCCAACCACAGACCAGAGAGCGCTGCAGCAAAATGGGAGCTAACTTTCAAAGGGCAGAGAGAACAAGCTTGTTGCTCGTTTAGGCTGTGACGTGGGGATTTTATTTTCTCTCTTGTTAAATAAAGTCTCAAAATGTACTGAATGCTTTGGCTTATTGCCTCGTCTACACAATGTTTACATCTGACATTACTGCTGACCACTCTCCAAAGCATAACATTTTCAGTTTATTGCATTCCTCTGTACTTCACAATGGTAATCATTTTCTTGCATCTATTTTTTTTGCAGTGAGATGTACACCAATGAGCCACAACCTTAAAACCTCCTGCCTAATACTGTGTAGGTCCCCATCATGCCACCAAAACAACTGAACCATCCAGCCATGTCAGAGCAAACCTGTGGTGTCAGACAATGGGATGGTGGGCTCCTTCGGGTCCTGTGGATCTGTGCATTGGGCCTGTTCTGGCACATCTCGTGGATGCTCGATTGGATTGGGATCTGGGGAGTTTGAAAGTCGAATTGATGCCTTGGGCTCTTTCTTGTGCTCCTCGAGTTGCTCCTGAGCAGTTTTTGTCATGTAGCAGGACACACTGACTGCTTGTGAAGGCTGACGTCACTAGAGAGTGCAGCTGCCATGGGGGCATGTGTTTGATCTGTAACAATGTTCAGGTAGGTGGTGCGTGTCAAAGGAACATCCACATGAATGTCAGGATCCACGGTTTCCCAGCAGCATTATAATTAAATGATTAGTGCTATTCACTTCAAGTGTTTTAATGTTGTGGCTGGTCGCTGTACATTAACATGACGTGTTCTCTCTCATCAACCCTGTTTCCTCATGCAGCAGTCAGCTATTTTTAGTTTTAAAAAAAAAGCTAAAACAAACCCACTGTATGTTACCTGTCCAGCACCGCATGTGAAGTAGACACAGTTAGCAACTAATTTGTTGAACAAAATGAAGCATTTAGCAACTAAACATCCAGATAATTTCTTTAGGGGTTGAGCAAAACCAAATAGCAAGGCATAACTGCTGGATGTGAAAATAACCAACAAGTTAGTTGCTAACAAGGTGATAAGGTCTGAGTTGTGCTATCAGATTTTTCTGTTACCCACTGGTGGACAATTAATCATTTCAAGTTCAAAGTCTCAGAACTATTGGCGCATTCTTCATTTCATCCACACGTTGGAGTCATGGATGCCAGTGGTTGCATAAACAGCATAGCTCTTAAACAGGATGCTATACTTTGGGAAATATGGGCCGAATGTAAGACAACTGAGTAGAGGAAGGGGTGGTACTGATGGTTGTGGTATTTGCTAGTGTTTTTGTGTGTGGAGGATGGGGTGGTTTTGTGTGTAGGATAGGATGGGTGGGTGGGTTAATTGCCCCATGCAAAACATTTAAGCTCTACTCTTTCATCTGCACACACAGTTAGCCAGTCGTAGCCGTTCATTTCTGATAACCAAGTTTCTCACTGTGCCTGACTACAATAGCAAACTGACAACATGACGTTAGGCTGCTGGAAAAGAAGCTGCATGCAGCGGATTTAAACTTCAAATTTAATGAAAGGACTTCCCACATTCAATGGTGGTTTCCTTTATTCCCTGCTGGGAACAGCGCCTGCTTATTCTCATACAAACACTAATGTATTCCTACACTATATGTACACTATACACACATAATTATTACCTTTTAAAAAAAAGGCTGATTCACAACCTTCTCTATTTTCAACATGTTATAATGGACATGCAATTGTAGAATGACCCAATCTGGCTTAGTATGGTCTATCTGCAAGCAGGAACTCGGTCCAATTACCAGCTAGACTCCACTGAATCTACAAAATAGTCGCCAAAGAACAATTTGTGTATTCCCTCACTTACTTCTTTAGTGATTATTTTACAGATTATATTCTCAAAGCCCTTCCTCTACAATTATTTAGCAAATCCCTGCCTGTTCCTCATCATTTCTGTAATATTCACTGGGAGAATAAAACCTGTCGCTCCATGGACAACACACCCACATCAATTTATTCCTCTGTGGCCGTGTTGTGATGTCCATTTTGTAATAAGCAATGATAATTAGAAGAAAACTGTATGAATGTTTGACCTAAGCTAATTAGAAAGTTTGCAGACTTGGCAGCAGGAATCAGCAGTGGGATAATGAATCATAAAATGGTTCATTACTGCGCTCAGGGAACACTCTCAATCTCAATAAACGGACATGGGGCCTAGCAGACAAATCAAACCAAGGCGCATACATCGCCTCATTTAGCTGCTGAAAGGATCACAATATAAAAAAAAAGAAAAGAAAGAAAATGCTTTTTTTGCACCAAATGGTTTCTATTATTAAAGTGTCTCTTCTCCTTCCCTCTCCTCTCACCCCTTCTCTTTCTATCCGTCCCTCTATCTGAGCCTCTCTCAGCCCATCTCCGAAGACGCCCATTTTGATGTGACTGGCAATTCAAGCTGCCATTTTCTCGATAACAGTCAATTTAATCAGTGCATTAACATTGTGTACAAATCAAAGCAAGCTACTCCAACTACACAGAGCACATGTGCTACTAAATAGCACAGACTCTTATATCAACTGTTGAACATTATGCTACTTTGGACGGTGCAATATTCTTCCTACAGTTTTCTTTTCTCTGCCTTTTCCTCTGGCCTCCCCCTGAGGAGCGAGCGCTGAATCTACCCACTCACACTGCTTCTCTTGTGCTAATCCTAAACCCACAGATATGCTGTAGATCCAGACCTCTCCAGACCCAGAGGACAACAATTCGCCCACATTAGTTTCCTCAGACATCCTCTTGAAGGCACCCTGCAGGCTCCCACTGGTGGGACCAGAGCAGAGCCTGACATACAGATAATAATCGACTTCTACCATCTCTCGAAGACGAACACGGCTCCATTACATGTGCTCGATGTAAATCCCTGTCAGCAACGTTAGTTAAAAGAACACTCCACCAATTCTGTATCCTTACTCGGATAATTGCAGTTTATAGTTTCAATAAAAAGTATAAAAATTGACACAGCAGAACCAGAGGCATCATCGTTTTTTATTCCATGCCACTGAGTTCTGTGTCAAGACCTAAAGTCAATATTATTCACAACGAAACCTCACCAACGAGTTCAGTCAGAGTTTGGGGTTGGCATGTTTAGGAGTAGCTAAGTAGCCTCAAGCAGAAATGAGGAGTCGGCTGCAGAGTTCTGGTAAGTTCCCTCCATTCTAAACTCCATAACTCAACATTATCTTCATTTTCAAACATGCGGTTTTCAGCTCTTCTACACGTGCAGCTGTATTTCCCAAAAAAGACATTGGTGTAAAAAAAACAAAACTATGGAGGTCCCCTTTAACCCCCTGAACCCCAAAGCCCGTCGGCATGTTTAAAAGGCATGTTATTTTTTACACATCACCAATATTACACCATTTTTCATAGCAATCAAAAAAGCAGAAGGAATCATTGGAACTTGAAATACCCCTTTGTGAGATGTTGTTTCATTGGAAAACAGAGCCAAATCTAAGCATCTTAAAATCATGATATATCATCAAAATCAATCTATTCTACATGTCTTATTTAAAAATTTGCAAAAAATAAACCATTGTACTAACCAGATTCTATAAAAAACAAAACATTCTGCACGCCTTCACACAACTGTAAAGCCATTAGTGATACAGCTCTGAGAAACAGTCATGTGATAAAAATACGGGGACTTTCTTCGGTGTAAGTCAGTTCTTCTTGTGTTTTCGAACAGCAGATGTTAGGAAAGTACGGAAACAAATTAAAAATATAAAGAGTACGGGCGCCCCGATAGCCTAATGGTTATGTCGCGTGACCCACGTGCAGAGGTGTAGCGGCTGTCCCGGGTTCGATTCCGACCTCAGGCATTTACCGCATGTCCTTCCCCATTCTCTCCCATTTCTGACTCTATCCACTGTCCTATCCAATAAAGGCATAAAAGGCCAAAAAGAAAAAGAAAAAAAATATATATATATATATAAAGAGTAGAAAATCGTTGGTAAGTACAGTCGCTATTTTTCCAGTGTGTACTTGGAGAAATGCTGCACATATTGATTCCAAGTTTTTCAAATTTCTGTAAAATAAATGAATAAATAAATTAAATGCTTGTATTTTTCTTTTTGTATGTTTTGACGCAATATAACTTTACTATACAGAAGACATTTTAAGTTGTCTTATGATTGTGCTGTTTCCATAGAGGACTTTATATTTCAGTGAAAAATTAGCCCACATTGAGCAAAAATTTCCAGAAACTGCTTGGACTTCAGAGCTTAGACTATACTGTACATTCAATATTCACTGACTGATACATCTCATATTTCCAGTTGCACCTATAACATTTGGTTCGGTCACAAAGCGTCTTTAAGAATTACTGTAAATTTGCGCGGCAACATGTTTCCCCACTATTTATTCATCAACAACAACTAAAACACAGCACACATGTTCGTAATGGAGTTGGCACGAAATCTGCGGCTGGCAATCTCAGCACAGCAGACCGCGCAATGGGAGCTAACTAAACAACATCAATAATAAACATTTCCCACACAACAGAAGAGAAAAAAAACTAATTCCATGCACTGTACCACTCTACTCCTCTAGACTCCACCAGGCTCAATCAAGAGGCCTTTATTCTCTGACTCATATCTTCAGACGAGGGAACCAGAGCTGCCACAAAATGGCTCTGGGAACAATGCGCGGGCCTGATTGCTCTATTGTGAGTTAGCTGTGGCCTTTGACATCTCCTCCTGAACCACGAGTGTCTAATTCTGACAAGATTTGTCTGGAGACACAGCTGGGGGGCATTGTTACAGACAGGTGCCATACACTGCCTGTTTAACAAAGACGGCAAAGAGCTAGACAATAACGGAAAGCAAAAAAAAATGGCTGCCTGTCTGCACATGCTTTGTTTTTTTTGAGTCTTTTTTTTTAAAGAGGAAGGCAGAGAGCGTCCAAAAGGTTAGAGGTGGATAACAGAGGGTACATGCCAAGCGACATCAGAGTCCCGGAAGGTACATGTGTTCCCTTTTGTCCATTTGGCAGCTGCAGACTAAGGAGGGTGTTATGTCCGCAGGGCAGCACGGTGCCAGGCAGGAAGGGCAGGGTCCGTGAGCAGGGGGACACCGTGCCCACGCAGGAGGAGAAAAAAAAAAAAGAATACAGTACTGATCTGGTGTGAGACAGAGTCTGTCATCTAAAATCATGTTAGTGGGCTAAAGTGCAGGCTGATATAAAAAAGGAGGGAGAAAGTGAGTTAACATAGTGAGAGAGGTCAAAACAAAAAAAGAAGACATGTATCCCTGACCCAGTGCTGTGTTTGAAGGCTTTCTGGTACATCCAGGATACACATAAAACTGCTGAGAGCGCCACAAGTCTCTCTATATGCACTCAGTATTAAAAATTCATGATCCTTTTCTCCACTTTCCCACAAGTGAGATGACCAATGGCACACACTGAAACACAATAAGAAGTTGTGACTTACAGCCTTTGTATATGTCTGTAGGAATCTGGACCGCGCTGGAAGAGTAGTTGACCTTGTTCTTAAAATTGGGATCATCCACAAACTCCAGCTCCAAAGAGGTCGAGGTCTCCAGCGGGTTTTCCTCTTCTCCATCCTCCGTCTGCACGCACACACACACGCACGCACGCACACACACACACACACACACACACAAATCTGAGTGAGCACATAAATAAAAACGAGTAGAGAATCAGGGGAACATGCAAACGTAGACCTGCATTCTGTCACCTCCCATTTTGTGGTTTTACAGAAGCCATCTGAGACTGTGGCACATGCAGTGTGTTGTCTTTCTCTCTGACTCACACATAAAGTCACATAAATTTTGGATAATGTTGAGCACAAAAATAGCGATTATTCTGCCTTTTGTTTGCCTTCAGACTTAGGCCGGTTCTGTTCTTTTTGTCTCATCAGAGAACAACAGCAGGTATCAGACTGTCAAAGACACACATCACAGATTTACTGTTTAGTTTCCCACCTAAATGAATGATAGTATATTTTATAACTGACAGTTTACTCTCGCCTGTGCACATTTAAATAAATTAAGAAAGAAATTACCGGCTAGTAATTTTAATTTTTTGTCTTTTTTCGTTGCTTTTTCAGTCCGGCCATTGCACAGAACTAGAAAACCTGACACAGACACTGCATTAGGAACGTGTCACATCTCAAAAAGAGCCGGAATATAAAAAAAGGAAAACTGACATTTAAGCCTTTTATCTTGATAAGTTATCAATGTAGTACAATCTGTGCCTGTTCCCACAGGATGAAGTGATTGCGGGATGTGAAAAAAAAAAAATGGCAGCAAGATATAAACCCCTCTGTCTGACTCAGTTTATTAGCTTATTCTTGATCTGATATCGCACTAAAACCCTGTCGGATGCATCCTTAGAAAACAGGTAACTCTCGGAGCATTCAAGCAACATTTAAAAAAAAATGTAAATACAGGAGGTCGACTCATGGTTCAGTCTTTGTCGAGCAAGCACAATTTAATTAATGTGTGCTCATGCACTGAGCTCTTTGATACAGTGCCATACAGAAGTAGCCCTCAGCAAAGTCTGGCATCATGCTTCGATCATTCTTCCTTCATTAGTCATCCTTCATTAGACTTCATTCACTGAATATTTGTAAAGCAAAATTCAGGAGCAGAAAATCTCTGATGATTCTCCATGCATTTGGAGCTCTAAAAAGCAAAAATGTACGTTTCCGAATAAATAAATTAAAATCTCGAGTGCAGCCAATGCACTCTTTTCATTTTGATGAAGCAGCATGGGTTAATTGGATCTGACATGATAAAAACTGTTTGTTTTCTGAAGAAATTAAATCAAAACCCCATGTCCGCAGCAGAAATTGATTGATGGGCACAGTTTAATTGACTATTAAAAGGCAATTACAAACTGTTGTGTGGGACGAGCCAGGGGATAGTTGTGTTGAAGCCCAATTGGAAGAAAACATAAGAAGCAGAAACCAGCTCATGAGAACATTTCTACAACTCGTATATTATCATCGTACAGAATGTGACCAGAGAGATGTGCACACTTGACATTTAACACATCAATTATTACTGAAATACCAGGTGTCATAGTTGATTCAAACTTTTTACATGTTTTGGCATCACAAATTGAATGTTCAATAAAAGCAATTTGAAATTTTAACAAGACATTTGAGGGTTTCATTCAAATTTTGGCAGAGGTTCAGAAATAACCAAATAAGGGGTCAGAGACTGGTTAGAAAATATGTCCTTTACATTTTCAAGACAGAAAAACGGCAAGAAATGAGAGAGATGGTGCATTTTTGTATATTTTTGTGTCAAAAACCAGCCACAGTGTGTGTGATTGAGTGAGAGGGTTAGAGGCGAGAGCTTGCCAGAGTGACATTCTGGCTTTATTTCATGGCTCCTTATTTACAGGAAGATTAGATATGATTTATTTTAATTCATTTTAGTCTCGGGCTCACGCTGAGCAAAGCCTGTTCGCCTGTTGTTTTCTGTCTACATCTTTAGACATGACCTGAAAAATCTTTCAGCACTGGGCTACAGACTTTCCTATTTAAAAACTCCTTGTTTATTAACTACTAAAAACAAATTCTCAAACTAGCAGGTACTCACAGTAAAAACATGCAAATATATATAATATGGATGTTTTATGTCTTACTTCATACAAGAAGTTACTTCATAAAATATAAGAATGAGTTACTGTAAAAGTAAAACGCAGTAAGGATCAGAATAAAAAAGCTGTAAAAGGTATTTCTAAATAAAAACTCTCTCATTTAAATGCTTTATTAGTCGTACTTTCTTTTCATTTTTTTTGTCAGATATACAGAGCTTTAATCACAAAATCTGAGAAAGTCCAAACAGAATGAAGTATTTATTATCAAATCTGATAACCTTCATTGTTGGATCAATGTCAGCTTAGCATTTTTGTCGACACAGTGAATCTGAAAGAGTTTGAGATCTCACAGGTTGACTATATGATGCATGTCTAGCTTTTCAACAGCTTTAACTGTGAGGTTGAGGTGTTTGTTTATCACTCAGTGTGACACTAATTCTGTCAATGTCGGGCATGGAGCTTTTTTTTTTTCTTTTTTTTTTCCAGAAGAGCCCAATCATAATTAACTAAGGCAGTGTCTAATTAGGAGCTGAATAAATCCACACAGGAAAGACTGATTGGTTCATTTTCTTCAACCATCCACCACCTGTTTTGCTCGATTCATTACCCAATTTGTTAATTTTATCTCCCGGTTCTAAAGGTTTAATTAAAGGCTGAAGAGGCCAGAGATGACATTTCGAGGCGTCTTTCATTCCCACCTTCAGCCAACCAGGGCTAACCTGAAACATGTCACTTATGACCCAGTCTGTTAGTGTGTGTATGTTTGTGTGTGTCCTTTAGACAAACAGTCCTTTAAACAAACAAGCATTACTTCACAGAAATCATCATTACAACTGATGAATAGCTATTTGAAATATTGTAGTGACATTTGCATTTCTATGCCCCAATCTCTTCACTTTAGATTTTTGATTGAACGTTGTAATAATCAGACTTGTAATAATGTATTTTATATATTTGATGGTTGTCCTCGAAGTAAATTACCACCTAGGGACATGACTGACAATATTTTTCAGCCAGACAGATGAGTAATTACACACATAAGTATTGCACAGAAAGTGGGATCATGCAGACCATAAAAACTATTTGTATTTTCACCCAGGATGCTTTGTCTGCTCTCTGCCAGAGCGCATGTTATAATATTTTATGGAGGGACGTGGGGGCTGATCTGGTCTGTTTTTGCAAAAATATAGGTATTTTAACGCATGGCCAAAAAGGCTCGAAAGTCATAATATTATTTAATTTGTAGACAACATCACCATCCACAAACTTGGGATTCAAAAAAACCTGAGGGTCTAATTAATAAAAGGAATAAGGCTGGTAGATAGTTGTACAAACCTAAAAGTGTCAAATGCTTTGGCACATGGTCAGTTTTGACTTAAAATAAATGATCACATTGCACTGTTATATCAAGGGTTCAGTGACAAGAGGAGAAATTAGCAGGATAAAGAGTACAAGAGGGAAAAGAAGAGCCTGCCAATCACTTACCTGTCTGGAAACCCATTTCTTGTCTCATCTCTCTAATAGTTCAGGGTTTTACTCATGAAGCACAGCTTACAGGGACAAGGGGAGCACTGGTCGGCTACGGTTGGGGTTTCAGCGAGTGAATGACCTCTGCCTGACTTCTGTCGTCATTTTTGGGTGGCTGTAGGGTCGGTGATGTGGGGGTCAGGGGTGTGTCACTGTCTCGGCCTCAGTGTGCCATGTTAATGATGACCGATGTTCTCCAATTAGATGTGCTGACAGGCCCTAAAGCGCTGTGTCATTAATCACGGGAGTGGCGTGCACAAAGAGAAAATCACACCATGATTTATTGCTCCTCTGCCTCCCTTTTTTCACTCTCTTCCCATCTTTTTTGTGCTTTGGTGATCTAAAAGGGATACTTGCACTCCTCCCTGAAACTTAATCAATCAGTGTGCATGGGCTCCGTGTCCCAAGGAGGAGCTGCAGCCAGAGTGGTGGTGTTGGTGGAGAATGGTGATTTGCGGAGGAAAATGCGTCACTTGTTCTACTGGCCTTTCTTTTGAATGTCATTCATATTCTTCATGAATGACATGCGTGATAGAAATGGTTCCCTATTGTATGAAACTGTGGTATGATGTTTTTGTGTGAGGCGTCTTGATGGGCACGGAGGCCTGACAACCCGGAGTTCAGATCTGCAGCTGACTTAGCTGTGGTCCAAGGGGGAAGAGAAAACTCGGGGGAGGACATCTGAAATCACTGTCACATGCACGTCGGCCTGCCCCCTGCTCTGTCACACCAACTCACCATATAGCATTGTCACCTCACTAACGCACACAGACAGCCCAGGGGGCCTATGACTGGAGGGG